>PVIC010008018.1:0-49426 GCA_004025085.1 Thryonomys swinderianus
TAGCCCAGGCAAGCCTGGAACTCAGCAGTCCTCCCGCCTCTGCCTCCCAAGTGCTGGGATGACAGGCGTGAGCCACCACACCTGGCACTGTGGTATGTGGTATTGATTGCTGGTGGGCATGAGTCACCACGCCCAGCATTGTATATGGTTACCTGGGATCGAACTCAGGACCATTGCACTTGCCAGGCAGGCGCCAAAACCACTGAGCCTAATCTCCAGCCCTTCTTCTTCTTTAATATGTGCAATCTTTAGAGCCATCTACATGTAAGATCATGTCATCTCTAAATACAAATAATGCCTAGTTTTCTGATGTAACTTTTCTTTGTATTGCCTACTTGTGCCACTGCCAATGCCGTGTTGCCGAAAGCGGGCGTCTTGTATTTCTGCTGATCTCAGTAAAGTTTTAGTCTCTCACCACTGAGTCATGTTAGCCGGGAGATTTTCATGTACGATCTTTACCCAGCGAGGAAACTTCCTTTTATTCCTCGCTCCGAGTGTTTTGCATCATGAAAAGTTGTATCAACTGAGGTGAACCACGTGCTTTTCCCCTTGGGATATTTCATACTGTACTGATTGGTTTTCAGGCCTTAAGCCATCCTTTCATTACATTTCAGGAATGAATCCCACTTGCCCATGGTATACAGTCCATTTAATACACTGCCGAGTTTAATTTGTTAGTGTCCTGTTGAGGATTTTTGCCCTTGTGTCTGCACCAGACAGTGAGATGTAGTTTGCTTTTCTTGTGGTGTCTTTTTTTTTTTTTTTGAGACAGGGTCTCGCTTTGTAGTTCAGGCTGGCCCTGAGCTCACTATGTAGCCCAGGCAAGCCTCGAACTCAGCAATCCTCCTGCCTCTGCCCCGCAAGTGCTGGGATGACAGGCATGAGCCACCACGTCCAGCACTGGGGAGTGTGGTACTAATGTTTGCTGGTGAGCGTGAGTCACCACGCCCAATATCATATCGTTGTATATGGTTACTGGGATTGAACCAGGGACTTTGCGATTGCTAGATAGGTGGCAGAACCACTGAGCTAAATCTCCGGCCCTCTTGTGGTGTCTTTTTTTGGCCTCCATATTGGGGTAAGTCTGGTATCCTAGAACGAGTTAGGAAATAGCTCCTTTTATTTGAATCCTTTGGAAAAACAAGAAGGATTTGGTGTTCATTCTTTAAATGTTAGAAGACACCAGGGAAGACCTCTATGTCCAGGCCTGCTGGACAGATCAGCAGGGTCATGAAGTAGAGGGGCGTGGAGTAAGAAGAGAAAAGAAGGGATAGAGATTTAGTTCAGTGATTCCAGTGCCTACCTCACAAGAGCAAGGTCCTGAATTCAATCCCTGGTAACCACATACAATGCTGGGTGTGGTGGCTCACGCCTGTCATCCCAGCACTCGGCAGGCAGAGACAGGAGGATTGCTGAGTTCGAGGCTCGCCTGGGCTACATAGTGAACTCAGGGCCAGCCTGAACTACACAGTGAGACCCTGTCTCAAAAAAATAAATAAATAAATGAAGAGAAAAAAAGATAGAACAGATGAGCTCAGGAGGTCCTCTCAGTCAATACTGAGCAGGCACCTGTTTATTGAACAGGTTGTATTTATACTGTTCCAAAAAGGCCAACACGGCCTCAAAAATGGTTACATATTATCTTATAGGGGAGGAAAAACAGGAACAAAGCATCTAGGAAATCAGTGCACAAACAGGAGTAGAATGTCAACTATAAACATGCTGTCTGGAATCAGTTCTTTAAATGTCAAACTACAATTCTCTGAAATCTTTCTCCTATCTTTAACTTTCTCACACTATTTTTTTATTAATGCTTAACTTTAAGAAGAGTAAGTACATCCGTCACACACTTAATTAACTCTACAGAATTCAGTCCTGACCTACATAGAAACAGGAAGGAAAACAACATGTTGCCAACCTGAGAAGCAGTGGTCTGGGGGCCGAGTCAGAGGCTGTTTACCTTCCCAGTCAGGCATCCCAATGTAGCAACTCCAAAAGTTGCAGGTCTTATCTAGGGAGCTGGGCAGCACTGTTTGACACAGTGCAGATCTCAACTGCTAGTTGATGCAGCACCCAGTGCAGATCTCCAGGCCTGACAGGGACGCTTAGACTAGGCCGCTTCCCACACCTCTGGTCCTGAAATTGTTTTTAAGGAATTCTGCATCCCCTCTGGTTCTGGTATAGTTGCCTGTGCGGACAGCTACCTAGAATGCCTGATTTAAACACTCTTGGGTGTAACTTTTGACAGATTACTAACATTAAGTATTAAAGAAAAGAAAAGGCTTCACATAAGAAACGCAACCAATTTGCCCAGCTCTAGAAACCCCAGCAGGTAGTGAACAGGATTGGGGATGAATAAGCCTCTGAGAAGGAGCAGCTCCCCATGGGTGCCCGCTGCCCGCTTCACTGGTCACAGCCTGCAGGGCCTGGTCAGCTGCTTCCTTCCCGGCACCTGCTTAGGGCTGGCTTTCAGCGCCCAAGCCCTGGTGAGTGCCAGCCCATGCCCAGCGGGCCAGGAGGCGTGAGTCACATGGTACACTGTGACACAAGTCAGAGGACCCGTGCCAAGGGCCCTCCTGAGCTTCCACAAGCCAGGCGGGGAAAGGTAAGCTTCTTGGGACAAGTGGAAGCATTGTAAGTTTGTTCTCATTTTCTTGGTCTACTCATGTGCAGAGCACAAAGATTGTGGACCATGGAAATATATCACAAAACTCATAATTCAGCTTTGCAAGACATTTCCAGTTCCCCGTGCTTTTTTAACTTTCTCCCTGCCCCCACTTTCCTCAGGCACCCGTGTGTTTCTAGTAAAAACTTGCTTGGCCACTTGAGCAAAGGGGAATCCATTTAATATTTGAATACTCAACTGACTGGTTTTCTTGGGAGAGAGGAGCCAAGCACATGTCCACACACAGAGAAGGAGGAACAGGACGAGAACAAGATGGCTCCCAGCCCGAACTAGGAAGTCCTCGGGCCCCTGCAACACCCAGGTCGTACGCACAGAGCAATACCTTCTCTCCCGTGCGTGAGTCACAGCCTCCCACACCCCCAGCCGGTGTAGAAACATTTGACTGAAACCCGAATAAAATAGGGAGAACTAGTCAAGCAGGTAAAACATTCCCCTGCTTGCTAAGGCGATGGAAGTGTTCAACCCCACTTCAAGATGGAGGCGGGACAGAAAGAAAGGCGGTTTCCAGCCCCACGGGTGTGTGCTGGGATCCCTCGGAAATGACGGTCCCAGCAAGGCCAGGAGACTTTTTTCAGTCCTGCAGTCATTTCCATCTGTAACATAAAATCCCCTGAAAGCTCTGTACGTTTTCAGAGTTGGTGTTTGTTTTCCACTTAGAGGACAGGCGTTTGTACAGAGTTCAAGACTGTGACTACGTGACAGTCTGGAAGAGCTGCTTTTCTACTTCAGAATCCAAACTGCAAACGGACACTCATTCTGCCCCGATGTCTACTTTCCTCTCCATCCTCTTCCTATCTGAAATGCAGAAGAGGAAGTGATAACAGCGTTGCAAATCAGAACTGGCTCGAAGGCCTGAAAGAGACTGTGGCTTTGGCAAGAAAGCTTCTAACTAGAAACCTCAGACTACATACAGATCTATTCAGACCCGGTGATCGAATATGCCAAGCTACTGCCACATCAGAGACATTCTTGCCAGGCATGGTGGCTCACGCCTATCATCCCAGCACTCAGGAGGCAGAGGCAGGAGGATTGCTGTGAGTCTGAGGTTGGTCTGGGTTACATAGTGAGTTCAGGGCCAACCTGAACTACAAAATAAGACTACAGTGGTTTCTTCGCCTATTTATATAAATAGGAAACATCTCAAACAAAGTTATTCAAGGTCATTGGCCTGCACGGTCGAAGAGCTCCGCTTCGTCACCATTTAGAAATTATACCCTTTTCCGTTTCTCTATAGGTAGGTGCTGCTCTCAACACTAGCACTGGTCGTAAATAGGCACTAAACTAGAGGCTTGTAATTAGCTCTGTGGGGAGGCAAGTGTGCGGTAGAGCCGAGCTCGGCGAGAGAGAAGTCCGGGCAGGTACTGGGGTCCCGGGCGCGGAAAGGGACGGCACGGGGGTATTTCTGGAGCGCGGGCCGCACCACCGCGGAGGGGAGAAGAAAGGCGTCGTCTCCATAGACCTTCCGTGTTCTACGTGCTTCTGAGAGCGCTCTTTGCCTGAGGCCGACACCGTGGGCCCCTGGAAGCCTGTCCCAGCCCTGAATGCGATTTTCTCCACCACACTTGGTCCTGTGGCTGCCCGAGGACAATGCACACCCACTCCCAGGTGTGTCTCCAGACCCGAGGGGCTCCCGGCTTGTGTTCTGAGTCATGTCCTTCCAGGTCCTCCCTCTCTCCCGTCCAGCCCTGTGTTGTACTAGAGCAGAGCCGGAAGTGAAGGAGGCTCAGAAACCACCGTTTTGTCCTCAGAAGGGTCTTCCTTGCCTCCCGGAGGCTCCGGCTGCCTTATTTCCGACATATCATCGTCTTCCCGGGAACCACTGAGAGCTGGCCACTGCTATCCTGGAGACCGAGTCTCTGGCCAGTTCACACCAACCTCGGCGACCCACTGCACTCTCTCCTCTGCTCAGAGTATGAAAACAGAAGCGGCAGTGAACTCGGGTCTGCTGAGAAAGGGACAGGCCTCCAGCGTCCTCCCTTCCCCCCAGCACGCAGGAGGCTGTGTCGGGAGACTGGAGCAGGACCCCAGGGAGACGTGGCCGGCTCGGGGCAAGCCAGCCGTGGAAGCCCGCGCCTCCCACACCCGTGTCTCCAGCGTGAGACCAACCTGAGGCAACCCTGAACAGCAACATGTGTGGGTAATTACACAACTCCGCATTGCCCTGCAGATGATGATACCATTTCTAAATTAGACCGAAAACAGTGTTACTCCCTGCAGGACCTGGGAGCGTCCCTGATATTCCTGAATTTTAAGCAGGCTCTACTCCGAAAGGGCTTTCGTAACATGAGTAAATAAACACCTAGATGTAGGAAGCTCGCTTGGGGGAGGCCAGACTTCCTCAGGATTTCACACAGAGCCTCGCTATGCAAAGTGACAGATTTTCCAGTTCAGGCCCAGTACTTTGGCAAAAAGGGTGAGGGACCCACCCCCATGCTCGGCACAGGGGCCACGGGGACCACGGGGGCCACGGGGACCACGGGGGCCACAGGGGCCATGGGAGTGGGGCCGGGCTCAGCCGGAGGGTGCCTGCCTCGCGTCCCCTCAGCCCTGGGGCAGAGCGGAAGGCACTTTTAAAAGTCCTCGGCGTGGAAACGAGAAGTTTCATAGTGTTACTAGTGCCTCCTTTATGCGTCTTCAAGATCTTTAGCCTGAGGAGAGCTCTCGAAAGGGTTTTACATGATTCACCCTGAAGAAATTGCTGCCTTTATCATTAATCCTCTCTCCTAAAAAAACATGTTCCCGGTAGGTCAGCAGTGGGAGAGAAATCCTCCTCCTCCTCCTCCTCCATCTTCCCCGAAAGGAACGCTAGCGAAACTATAACGAGCCGAGACTGGCTGGAAGTCACTACACGCACAGGTGAGGAGGGCCAGGACTGGTGTCCTTCGGAGCCACCGTGTTGTTACCAAAGAGCGGTAATTATGGCAGTGAGCATTCTACCTGTCCACCTCGCTGACCTCTTCTCTGACAACACTGCAGCTCCAGGGCTTCTTCTCTAAGGGATGATTTTTTTTTTTTTTTTTTTGAGACAGGGTCTCGCTTTGTAGTTCAGGCTGGCTCTGAGCTCACTATGTAGCCCAGACAAGCCTCGAATTCAGCAATCCGCCTGTCTCTGCCTCCCGAGTGCTGGGATTACAGGCGTGAGCCACCACGCCCGGCATTGTATGTGGTTACCAGGGATTGAACTCAGGACCTTGCGCTTGCAAGGTAGGCGCCAGAACCACTGAGCTAACCCTCCGGACCTTTTTTTTTTTTTTCTTGAGACAGAGTCTTGTTGTGTAGCTCAGGCCAGTCTTCAACTCACTATGTAGCCCAAGTGATCCCCATGTGTCTGTGATCCTCCTGCCTCAGCCTCCTCAGGACTTGGATTATAGGCATGTACCACCACACCTAGCTCTCCGGTCTAAATATTTTGGGAAAAATGTGGAGTTTCTCACACACACACACACACACACACACACACACACACACTACTACTACTACTACTACTACTACTACAGGGTTGAAGAAAAGGTTATATTTTCATTTGTATGTGCTCACTCATCATCTTTATATGCAACGATTTGTTCAGTTGATGTGGTCTAGCTGGGGACAACAGGACCCCGTGACTGCTCCCACGGGAAGGGCCACGGGCTGTGGGTGCGCCGGCCCGGAGCGGAGGCGGCCGGTGTGTGGGCTCGGTGGGCGGCAGCCGCGCTTCTCCGTCCTGCACCCCTCTCCCTCCCCTCCGTGGCCCAGCCCGGCCCCCACCCGCGCAAGAAGAACCCTCGGCCGCCACATGAGCACCTGGCGGGACCCGAGGCCCGGCTGCCATAGGGTCCAGGAGACGCGCAGGCCCCGCGTAGGCACAGCCCTGCCTCCTGCCCCACCACAGGGACAGGCCCCGGTCTGCTGAAACTGCTGTCACCGCCCAGAGATCTTAGGAGGCCTGGAAGAGGGAGTTTAGGTTTATTTGTTGGACTTAAATAAGCTGTTTGAATGTCAAAATGTAGTCTCAGCTCAGTGAGAAAAAGGAACCAGAGAGTTGGGTATTGTTATCACGATTACTAGAACTATTACTATGTTATTGTCACTATTATTATTGTTATTATTCTGTTGGTCCTTTGAGACAGGGTCTGGCCGTGTATGCAGGCTGTCCTTGAATGCTCTCTGGATCCTAGACCTGTCTAGGCCTTGGAATCCTCTTGCCTCAGCCTCCTACCTGCCAGTAGGTGTGTTCCATGGCCACTGGCTTCGTGCTATGGGTTCGTGTAGTTTCACCGAAGAGAGCTCAGGGCCAGGACTGTAGCTCAGGGGTCAAACCTCTGCCTCACAAACGCAACAAGGCCCTGGGCTCTCTCCCAGCACAAAGGTCGGAGTGCTTTATTGTCTCCCATTTTTGAGGCCAGGTGGGTTTCAGGTCAGGCCTGACACAGCAACTGCCCAAATCAGTGGAAATCCAGTGTCTGTAGTCTATAATGTGGCTAGCACCAGGGAGGCTGAGGCAGGAGGATCACCACAACGTTGAGGCCAGCTTGGGTACACAGTGAGACCTTGTCTGAAGAAGAGGGGCCATATCAGTATAGACCTGGAGCCAGACTGCCTGCATTTGAACTCCCCTCCACCCTCAGTGTGTTCATTAAAGTGAAGCACTCAACTCAGGCACAAGATTTAAAGGGACTGCCAAAATATCTCAGTAATTAAGAAAAGTAATATCTGATTTTTTTAAAAATGAAGATGAAATCCATCACACACAAAATAGCAAAAGTTTAACCCATGTTAGTTAAATCACAGAAGCAGCCTCTGTACCCATTGACAGATAATGGATAATCAGTGTAGTACGTGCACTCGATGGAATACTACTCAGCCATAAAGAAGGATAAGCGAGCAGCATCTGTAGGAAAATGGATGGGTCTTGAGACTGTAACACTAAATGAAATAAATCAGACGCAGAAGGTTTCTCTAATGAGAGACCCAAAATATAATTCAAACAGCAAATAAGAGAGTTGGTGGGAAACAGGGAGGGAGACTGTAGAGATGGGAGAGAGACCCGGGCACGGACTAGGCAGGAGGGTGGAAGTGACCTCAGTGCCAAGTTGCATGTGTCAGTTCCCCAGGGTGAATAGAATCATTATGTATTGCCAATACATACTAATAAAAATTTTTAAAAGACAAAACAGCAAAAGAGGGCTGGGAATTTAGCTCAGTGGCACTGCACCTGCCTGGCAAGTGCAGGGTACTGAGTTTAATCCCTGGTAGTCCTAAAATAAATTCTCTCTGAGGCGCTGTTGTTTCTGCGTCTTTATTACATAGGCGATGAAGTTTCAGGGCGTCAGAGACGCTAGGATCAGTCTCGGCCCATCTGAGCTCCTTCCCGCCGTCACTCACGACCTCGCATTTGCAGGGCAGGAGCGTCAGCTCCGTTTACTCTGGCCCGGAATAGGTCAAGTCTCATCACAAGCGCTCGGCAAATATTTGTCATCTGAACGGCAATCCGAAAGTGCTTCACAGAGAAGAAGAGATTTGAGTTGGCCTTGAATAAACAGTAAGAAAAAAGTCAAGAGCGAAGAAAGCGGGTGAGGAGGGAAGAGGTGAGGACCTGAGGTGCCCCGGGTCCTCCCCGGGCCTGGGCCTCGGAATGGAGACGGCAGCGGACGGAGCGTGGGCAGCACCGGCACGGCTGGCAGAGGCGGCGCAAACTCACGGGCCCCGCGCAGGGGAAGGACGCGTGGGGCGCCCAGGGACGGGCGTGGGGCACGGTGTGGACGCGGGGACGATGCCCGGTGTAGAGGGGACCCGGGCACGCCGCTCCGCAGTCGGGGTTCGACTCCCCGGCTCCAGCGACAAGTCTGAAATCAGTAGCCACGACCCTGGGGCCCTTACAGTATTCTGTTTCTTGTGGAATTTGACAAAAGTGCAAAGGAAACATTCAGCAGCGGGTAGAGGCTATACTAACATCAAGTTTTCACTTCTAATTAAACACCCGGAAAGACATGTTTCTAAGAGCAGTAAATAACAGAGCTGCTTGGAAAAATGGGAGAGTCCGAGCCCCACACCCACACGCACACCCCGTGGGGTTACCTTTCCATGGTTTATCAAAAATTCATTTTTTAAACCGGTCATTCAGAAACATCAGAAATGTGGCCCATTTCCCAGTCTACCTTGCCAATGTTTATTCTTCCCACAGGGTCCCCGAACGAAACATCTGTAGTTCTGTACTTTTGTAAGAAGCAAACGTTGCACCGAATGGTTCACGCGTTTACTTGTTTCCTCGAGGACAGGAAGAAGCTGTGCTTTAACTTCTGGTCTGTCCTCACACCCTGCCAGGGCAGCACAGAGCGGGTCCTCAACAGCTGTACATGCGGTGAGTAAGAGAAGGATGGAGGGAGGGAGGGAGGGACAGACGGATGGACTCTAAGATCGCTTCCAGTCTGGCCACTCGAAGGGAGTCTCTCCACTCTTCAACCAGGAGCCTGCAGGGGTCACGCGTGGCACATCTTCTGGGGTTTGGGTTGGACTGAGGAGACCCTGTAGCTTGGAGGCTTCACGGAGCCCAGGGAATCCAGAGAAGGACTCAAGAAACAGGAGCAGAGGGCTGGGAAATTAGATCAGGTGATATTGCGATGCACAAGGGCCCAAGTTACTGCGAAAGAGAGGAAGGAAATGAAGGAAGAAAGAAAGAGAGAGGAAAGAAAGAAAAAAAGAAAGGAAGGAAGAAGGAAGGAAGGAAGGAAGGAAGGAAGGAAGGAAGGAAGGAAGGAAGGAAGGAAGGAAAAAGAAATAGGAGCAGAAAATGTACGAAAGACATTTACATGAGCCTCAGGAGCTCACAGAGGACAGCAGCTGATATGATAGACACGACTGGCTCCTGCCTAGCTCTGTCCCTTCCTTCCCTAGGAAATCCTGGACCGGGATTTGAAGAGGTCGTGTGGCCCAAAACGCCACCACCAGTCACCTCCGAGGGAGTAGTCTTGATTCATGTCTGGCCAAATCCTTCTTCTTGTGACCTACCCCGGGGAGAATGTGTCTTGCTGTGAAGAAGGACCAGCCAAGAAGAAACCACCCCTGTCTTCTAACTTGGAAAAGGTGATTTGAGGCTCGCAAATACTTCGTCCTGGGAAGCCGCACGGGTGGCAGAGAGGAGACAGCGGCACAGCCCGGGTCTCCCACACTGGCGCCGAGGCCCTGAAGGAACCAACCCCAGAACCAGCCACCCTCTCACTGACCCTCAAGCCCGTCTGAATCGGGGTCTCTGGGCTTCGAAGTGGAGTGGTTCCGGCCTCAGGAAGACCACACTCCCTCCCTCTGGGGCCTCGGTGTATCGGTTTTACCAGGCTCCTCCTTGTCGTGTACACACTGGTGCTGCGTCATTAACTCCAAAACGGTGGATTCCTTGTGTCTGGGAACCGGGTCCCTAAGGAGTACCGTCCTATGACTATGTCGAGTGTGTCAGGGTTGGTCACGCTCAGCTGGTGCCAGAGACCCCACGGGCCCGTCCACAGCAGGTGGGTTCTGCTGAGCCAGCTGGACCTGGTCCTCCTGGGAGGGGCTGGGGTCGGCAGCTACTTCACTGTGAGCAAATATCTGTTCTCCGTTGGAGTAGGCTTTCCACGTTAATTAGACACGGAGTACCAACTTGATTTATGGAATGCAAGCAAGGGACACTCCTCCCTCCTGACTCTAAAATGCGAGGGGAGGAAGGAGGAAGCAGTATTCCTCCCAAGCAGCTGGGCCATCAGGTGGCATCTCTGACGGAACTTCAAGGGGTCACAGAGGATGGAGGCATCCAACAGAAGTCCAGTGAACCCTTCTGACAGCGTTTCAGAACTTGTCTTATTTTCCCCCTCGTTCATTTTAGATGTCGATGAGACTCTAAAAATCCGTCCATGCTTTGAATTCCCCTCCTCCCTGTGACCATCCCCCGCCCTGGTATGAGCAGAAGCCTCTGCATCCGCAGAAGAGGTTTGTGGCCAGGCAGAGAGCACACGGGCCAAGGGGACAACATTTTCCTCCTTAAATTTTTTTCTCAAAAGCTAAAGTCATTGATTTATTTACTAGGTGTTGAGCTGGTGGAGCAGACCTGGCATCCCACACTGGGGAGGCAGAGGCGGGAGGATGGCTGAGTTTGAGGTTTGCCTGGGCTACAACATGAGCTCAGGGCCAGCCTGAACTACAAAGCGAGATCCTGTCTCAAAAAAAAAAAAAAAAAAAAAAAAAAAAAAAAAAAAAAAAAAAAAAAAAAAAAAAAAAAAAAAAAAAAAAAAAAAACCACACAAAAAAAATTGAAACAAAAACAGGGGAAAAGATGTTGAAAGACCGTCTCCAGACCTGTTTGAGGGCACAGGAGGACGCGCCACGCACAGGGTCCTGTCGGTGGCCAGGACACATCTTCTCGCAGCTGTAACTGCTCCCTGCTGCTTCTCCAGCTCAGTGTGGTACGCGTAAGGAACAGACAGAGCTGGGCCCACATCCGGGTTGGAGAAGGGCTCTCTCTCTTGGGTCTGGAAGCTCGTATCCAACAAAGAGTCCCCTTTATAGCAATTTGTCAGGTCCAGGATGTGAGAAGAGACGCCTTGTCTGGAAAGGGTAAAATCACATCCAGTCCAAAGGTATGATAAACTACCTGTGTGTTGATGAGTCACAAAGCCTTAGAAAAGTATGTAGAAAGCTGGGTGTGGCGGCACAGATCTCTAATCCCAGGACTTTGGGGGACTGAGGCAGGAGGATTGCAGGTTTGATCCCCAAACCCTGGGCAATTGAATGACCTAGTAAAACCCTGTTTCAAAATAAAAAATTTTAGCTGGGCGTGGTGGCTTATGCCTGTAATCCCAGCACTTGGGAGGCAGAGACAGGAGGATTGCTGAGTTCGAGGCTTGCCTGGGCTACATAGTGAGCTCAGAGCCAGCCTGAACTACAAAGCAAGACCTTGTCTCCAAAAAAATAAAACCCAAAAAACAAAATAAAAAATTTTAAAAGGGCTGGGGATGTAGCTCAGTGCAAAGGCCCTGGGGTCAACAGAACTGAAAATGTTTAGATGCCATAAAGAATCAAAAAATGTTTATTGGTTAATTTCCTCTAAAAAAGGAAAAAGAAAGAGAATAGTAAGTCAAAATCTTTCCAGTGCTTCTTGTTTTAATTTTCCTTTGCCTATTCCCATGTATGTAAGGGTCTGGTGCTGTTGGCTTGGCCAAAGCATGAGCAGAGCCCACCTTGGTTGTGACACCCTCACTGGTATCCCTACCCACACATGATGGTCTGTGCCAATGGCAGGAACTTGAGGGCCACAGCACAGTGGCCCCAAAGCTGGCCACTGGCCAGCGATAAACAGGTTCTGGCTGGTCACACCTAAGCTTTGGAAAGCTGCCTGTGCCCAGCCCTGAGGTGGGGTGCAGAGTCCGGACAAGAACAGGCAGGCGGCTGCTGAGCAACTCTGAGATCTACCCTGAGACAGAGCCAGGCAAGGGCCCCGGGGGACAGAGGAAACAGAGCCGGGGTGTAGATTCTGAGAGCTCCACGAGGGGCAGAAGCAGACGCCCCCCTTTTCCCTTCCCTCATGGTTGGTGGATCACAAGAGCCTTAAAACAGGAGAAAACCCAGCACGCTGTGGTTTGCATCCGAGCACCTGCAAATATTATATAAAATGCAAACGCAGGACACATGGCTTCCTTACATTTTCCTGAGTGCAGCCGAGCATGGCTGAAGGACGGAATGAGGGTTTTGTGTGACCCACATTCATTTCTGTCATTCCCCGGCCGTCACACTCGCCCCTAATAAAAGGCTTTCTAGCCTGTTATTACATCAGAAGCACCAGACACTTTTCAGGGGACCTCCCTACCCCAAGGAGCTTTTACTTTCTCTCCCAGGAAGATGTAACATTCTTGAAGAGTGACTTGATTTATCAGGGCAGTTAAGGCATAAATTACTGTGCCGTCAGTCTTTCCACCTGCAGAGATCTGTGCAGATTTCCCGGCCCAAAGGCCTGCGGCGGGTCCGCAGTCCCCAGGCCACTTGCACAGGTGGGCTGCAATCCTCCATGCACTCTTGGTCTTCGGTATAAACTTCTGGCTCATAAACATGTTCAGAAGAAAGTGAAAAAAAAGACTTAGTTCCAAAAGAGGAAAGTAGCATATGAGGTCCACAAAAGCTAAATGCACCACATATTCTTTTTTTTTTTTTTTTTGCTTTTTGAGACAGGGTCTCGCTTTGTAGTTCAGGCTGGCCCTGAGCTCACTATGGTGCCCAGGCAAGCCGCCGCAAACTCAGAAATCCTCCTGTCTCTGCCTCTTGAGTGCTGGGATGACAGGCGTGAGCCACCACGTCCAGCATTGTGGTATGCGGTGTTGATTGTTGGTGGGCGTGTCTCCACGCCCAGCATTATATGTGGTTACGGGGATCAAACTTAGGACCTTGCGCTCGCGAGGCAGGCACTGGAACCACTGAGCTAACCCTCTGGCCCTGCACCACATATTCTAATTTAGAAAGACACCTTCCGCCCTTCCGCACTCAGCTGGTGACTGGCCCTGGGCTTCAGCAGGCAAGGAGAGGTGATTGGGGCAGATAACCTTCACAGCTTCTGTCCTTTCTACTTCCTGACGTACAGCTTCCTAGCCTCCTTCTTCCAGTTACAGGAATGTGTGCCCCCTCTCAGACACGCTACTGTTCTCCTGAAACCTCACCACCCCGAACCCCCAAGCCAACTGTGGGATGCCTCACTCTCTCTCCCATCCTCGCTCCCGCTCTCCTCCAAAGAAACACAGCCAACCCTCCATCCTGAAAATCCTCCCCATTTAGCCCTATAATCCTAGACAGGAAATAAACTCCACAAATACCCGTCACCTTCCCAACCTCTGAGGGAGAACAAAAGGATGTTAAAACTTTGAAACCTCCAGCTCTCTGGGAGGCTGAGGCAGGAAGGTTGCAAGTTCAAGCACAGCCTGAACAATTTAGTAGGACCCTATCTTTGAGTAAAAAAAAATTTTAAAAGGACTAAGGTTATGGCTCAGTGCAAAGGCCCTGGGTTCAATCCACAGTACTGAAAAAATGAAAAAACAAAAAAACAAGACCTCTTCCCTCAATCCCCTCTTCACCCCCTTGTGATTCCCTCCACCACTGTCCAGGGGTCAGCACTCTGCTCCACAGAAGGGTTTTCTGAGGTCAGCGACGGCGCAAATGGCCAGACTCCTGTTGCAATTTCCAAACACAGGACTCAGCCCAGATCTCTCATTTCTCTGACCACCCAGACCTTCGTTCCCCACCCCGCCCTCAGCACCAGTCTTTCCTGATTCGCGCTTTCTCCTCTGGCTGGATCCAGCTCCTCTCAGGGTCTCACCCGCTTCTTACAAAGCTGATCATTCCAAAGATCTGTCTCTTGCCTTGAACTCTTGTGAGTTTCTGACCATCTACCTGGGTGCCCAGAGCCCCAAAATAAACAAGTCTAAATCCAAACCCATCTACTTCTCATCTCTTCTCTAAATTCCTCCTCCCTGAGAAAATCTCCAGATTCTTATCAACCTAAGAACGACCCAGCATGTTATCATCAAACTAAGGCAGTAAATAATCCCAAAGATACAGAGTGAGACACGCAGCGTGCGTGAAAACAAGAACGCAAAAGCCTGAAGAGTAACCTAAAAGATCACTGAACGGAGGGACATGCTGAAACAGTGAATTGAAGTGGTATCCTACAGACACCTGGGGAAGACCAGACATGCCTGACAATTAAGAAATAATTAACCAATGGTATTTGCTTGGATTTGGTTTGCTTAGTTAGGTCTACTATTTCCAATTGAAAAGATCAAAGAACACCATTACCTGGAATGTGATATTTGCTGTTGGCCAAGAAGACTGGCCTGTTGGATCTGCCCACAGGAGTAAGTGACTCGTAGCTCTTCCTGCGATGGAAAGGCCTTACCAAGGGCAGATGGCACAGGGCGCGAGTCCTACGGGCGCTGAAGGAAAGCCAGGAAGAGAAGGCAGACACCAAGAAACATTTCCATGCCCTAAGCAAGGTCATGTCACTCTTGACAAGTGACTCCAAGGTGCGAGAGACTGGATTCTACCAACATCCCCAGCTCTAATATGTAGATTATTCATGCCCTTGAGCAAAAAACTTCCATTTTCTGAGGCTATTTCCAGATCTAAAAATGGGCCATCTCAGTTTGAAAATCACTTGACAAGGGCCATGGAGGTAGCTCGGTGGCACCACACATGCCTGGCAAGCACAAGGCCGCAAGTTCAATTCAGAGTGCCGGAAGAAAAAAAAAAATCATTCCACAAAAATGAAGCTCCAGCCAGGCATGGTGGCGCACACCTGGAATCCCAACACTTGGGAGGCTGAGACAGGAAGATTACCATGATTTCAAAGCCAGTCTGAATTACATAGTGAGACCTCGACTCAAAAAACAAACAAACAAAAAATCAAGTTGAGAAGAGAGATGGCTAATGATCAGAATTTCCAGTCCTGCCAGCCAACTTATAGAATGTTCAACTACAGCTTTCCAGTTGCCAAAAAAAAAAAAAAAAGAAGAAGAAGAAGAAGAATGTTAGCTTACATTTCCAGGAAATGTCAAATGAAGCAATTTGGAAAATCCACCTGCTGTGCCTCAGCCTGAATTGAAAACAATAACTGATCCATTTTTCTCTGGAATTTAACTTCTACTGAATTAATCTTTGTACAAAACAAGAGCATGACAGTAAATACGTTGAGTCACTCCTCCTACTTGGTGCTAGCAGCAGCCCCTGGATTTTTCGTCACACAGCTCAAGTAAGACGCCTGCCCGCGCGGCCGCGTGGTCCACAGACGCTCCTCTCCAGACTGGCATTTCTCTAGCAGCCTGCCCCAAATGCCACTGTCCACAACCGGAAGCCCAGCGGGATCTCGGGAGCATTCTAAGAATCCGTGCTGGCCGTGCTCACAGGTCCACGGCCAGGGCCACAGGCCTCCACACTCGGAGGCCTTTGAAGGACACACGCATGCTGCTTCTTAACGAACAGGAAAAATAACCTAGAAATGCTGTGAGGATTTTCTCCTAGGAATAAAGTACAGAATCCCACTGGACTGAAGACCCGTGATAAGGGGAAGGACGCTGGAAACAGAGCTGCGCGTGTCACTCGGTACCAGCAAGTCCGCCTCTTACCTGGGTTAATCCACAGCTCGACTGTGGCCTGCACAGCATGAGGCTGTCTCCAGCGGTCCGGCAGCTGCTTTCATTTGATGAATGCCCCCCACCCTCCACCCCGTGGGCCTGGCAGTCATGTGCTATACCTGGCTCCAGCATCCTTGGGAAAAACAGAGTGCCTGTGCTGGGTCCTCCCGATAACTCTGGGCAAGATGCGGTTTCCAGGAACTTGCGGGGTCACGTGACTCTGCGGGCACCTGGGGCCTGGTGCCAGGCTGCGGCAGAAGGTGGAGGCAGATGGTACGGGGAGGTTAGGCACAGCACTCGCCGCCTGCTGTGATCTGTTGCTCATGCTGCCAGCCTCGTCTCGGGGATCAGAACTGCTCTTCGGGGTGATGAGCCTCATCTACGTACGGGCTTCAGCCAGGCAAGCTTGCTCATTCCATTCCAGTCCCACCAAGGCCGCGGTGACCCGGGAAGGCTGGCCTTGTGACTGGACCACAAACCTCTCGAAAATCACTGGAGTTCTCAGAAAAACTTACTTCCCTGGTCACTGAGCTCAAACATGTGTGTCTTTCTCACAACTTGGGGAGAGACTGTGAACCATTGTTGGGAAGGCACCTTACACACCCATGGATCCTGGCCCAGCCAACTCTAGCCTGAGTTTCATGTTCATGAGTTAACATAGTTTCGTTTTTGTTTGAATAAACACTAATAAACACCGCTCCTCATCCCCTCCCCAGTTTCTGCCTAACTTATTCAGCCAGTCACTTTTTGCCGTCGACTTAAGTGGACTGAGAGACTCCCAAAAGTCTGGGGGGCCAGGGGGTACTGTGCTTGTGAGTGGACAAATCCACAGCTGCTCTCCTGTTAGGAGTGAGGCCCAGCGGGAGGAGAAGCTGCCAGGGTGAGTCTGGTGGGTACAGACAGACCTCTTCCTGCTCTCTTCCTCTGGGCTCAGCTTTCTGGCCCCATAAAGTGAGTTGCGTTGCTATGCCAACTGCTCTGCGGGATCCTTCTGCTCCGAGCCAACCAACCATTGACTGAAGCCTCTGAAACCTGAGCCAAAATAAACCTCTTCTCTAAGCACAGGACTCAGGTATTTTCTCCCAGCAACAGGAAAGCTGACCACACACTCACTCCGGTGATCATCTTCCTTCCTCTCGTGGTCTTGCTGGCATGCTGGACTTCAGTCTGCTCTAGACTTGCACGTTTCCTCGTCCTGAGGGTGTTGTCTGGTGGTACTGCTCAAGTCCCTGGGTTTGACCCTCAGCACGGCCACGCTCTGCAGCAGGGGCAGGCGGCACCCCAAGTCCAGTGCGTTCCTGTTCACGTCTTCCACCTGGGCTTCCCCTGGACCTTGAGCACCTCTGTTGGGGGGGTTCTGGCCCTGGCCCCCCGTGACATCCCCACACTGAAGGTACAGGATCTTGCCCTCGCCTGTTCAGGCAAGCAGCTTCAGGCCTCCTTGAAATCTGCTGTCTGTCCCGAGGTCACAGGTTCCAACCACCCAAGCTCTGTGGGAATTTTTGTGGCAGTAGTAGCTTGACATAACTTTGACTTACAAAGCCCAAAGGTGTTGTCTATTAATATTTTCACACTTTGGGGAAACTTTAACCATTATTAAAATGTAATACCATATATACAACAGTGTTGCATGGTCGGTTTGTTACACTTGTAGGATTAAAGAATCAAACCCCTTTGGACCCTGTCCTGACACATAACAACTTAAGTCCCAAGGGTACTGAGCTGAGGACCTACAGCCTGTCAGGCCCATCTTTCTTTTTTTGAGACAGGGTCTCGCTTTGTAGTTCAGGCTGGCCCTGAGCTCACTATGTAGCCCAGGCAAGCCTTGAACTCAGCAATCCTCCTGCCTCTGCCTCCCGAGTGCTGGGATGACAGGCTTGAGCCACCACGCCCAGCACTGTGGTATATGGTGCTGATTGCTGGTTGATTGTTGGTGGGCGTGAGTCACCATGCCCAGTATTGTATGTGGTTACCGGGATCGAACTCAGGACCTTGCGCTTGCAAGGTGGGCACCGGAACTACTGAGCTCAATCTCCGGCCCCTGTCAGGCCCATCTTTATCTTCTAATTTAGCTCAGCCCAGACTAGAATGCATCTTACAAGTGTGGGGGAAGTGGGGAGCAGTGATATATATACGGGTTTGTGTGTCCATGCACTAAGGTATTAAAGATTAGGATTTAAAAATAAAAATATGGGCCAGAGATTTAGCTCAGAGGTTCTGCTGCCTGCCTAGCAAGTGCAAGGTCGCTGTTTCAATCCCTGGTGACCCACACAACAATTCAGGGTGTGGTGACTCACGCCCACCAGCAATCAGTACCACACACCACAGTGCCAGGCAGTGTGGGGGCTCATGCCTGTCATCCCAGCACTCAGAGGCAGAGGCAGGAGGACTGCTGAGTCTGAGGTTTCCCTGGGCTACATAACGAGCTTGGGGCCAGCCTGAACTACAAGGCAAGACCCTGTCTCAAAGGAAGGAAGGAAGGAAGGAAGGAAGGAAGGAAGGAAGGAAGGAAGGAAGGAAGGAAGGAAGGAAGGAAGGAAGGAAGATAAAATTAGCTGAATATGGTGGAACACACCTATAATCCCAGCACTCAGGAGACTGAGGTTCTCTGTCTCTCTCTCTCTCTCTCTGTCTGTCTGTCTGTCTCTGCTTGCTTGCTGAGGTGGCCATTGAGCAGTTGTCCTTCACCAGGCCTTTCCACAATGCCATCTCTACCTTAGAGCCAGCCAGCCAGCCAGCCACGGTCTGAACTCTCTAAAAGCTCTAGGCAAAATAATCTTTCCTCCTTAAATTGTATGTCAGCTGTTTTGTCCTCATTATGTAGGAAGGTGACTAAAATAGCAGATATTTATTTTTTTAATGTGTATTAAGGAAAACTGAAAAGTAATTAGAAAGAAAAACCTACAAAACAGTGCTTGAGTTTGAAAAAGAAATCGCACGTCACATCGTGATTTACTTCCTTCCCCTTTGTCCCCACCCAGATACACTGGTTCAGAAGCCCTCAGAGTTCTGACTACAGTGAAGAATCAGTGCCCCCAGCCCGGGCTTCACAATCCCAGCAAAAGCTTTACATGACTACTTTTTTCTTGTCAGATTCATTCTCAAAGACCCAGAGACGACAGCTATAAAAATGTATCTCCATACATATGCATTAAGGAGCCTCAGTAAAATTCTTCACAAGCATTTTTCAGTGCTTCCTGTGTACACCACATCAGAGCAGCTGTTTCCGGGAATCCTAAAGAAGAGAGTCTCCACCCTTAGAATCTAAATCATACTTTATGCTACTATTCACCTAACACCAAATGCATTTGTTTCACTGTGAGCATGTAGCCATATTCTTCATTTGATATAATTTGATGATTTTTCTAAAAATTTAGAACCTCCACTATCTAGAATCCAAAGAGACCCACTCTTAATATTCTTAATATTTCTAGTGTTCAACTCACTGTTGGAGATGGGAAATACCAAACTAGCTAAAACAGAATCGGATCAGATGCCTCTGTCTTCAACTAATCAAGGGAAAATCTACTATTGAGAGTCTACTTTGTATGGATTATACAGTATCTGATCCTCACAACAGCCTGAGAAAGTAATATTAACTTTATTTTACAGATAAGGAAAATGAGTCTCAAAGAAATAAAGACATGTGCTTAAGGGCTGGGGATTTAGCTCAGCAGCACAGAGCCTGCCTAGCAAGCTGGAGGTCCTAAATTTAATCCCCCAAACAAACGATAACAAAAAAGAGACATGTGCTTAAAATCACCCAGCCCCTAAAACTGAGACTGGAGGCTCAGTCTATAACTCCAAGGTCTTCTTTCTTTTCACAGCACCATCCTACCTACCAAACAGGTCTCTTATTTTCCATCTGATTCCCCACACCTCCATTATCCACAGAAAAATACTTTTACAGGCCTTTGTTCTCTCACAGAAAAACTGCAAAATTCTACAGGGGCAGCAAGTGGAGGTCTGTGGAAGGAATGGAGATACATGAAAATTGGCCAAACATGGCCACCATACCTCAGCCTCTGCCGCACAGAGAGATGGGAGTCCCTGACACCTTCCCCAAACTGTTGTTAAACATTCATGGTTTCTTCCCGGGGGAGTTTCACTCACTCATGGAAGTTAACATGTTCACACACCAGGTATGGTAACTTCACCCTATTATTTAATATTGTTCATTTGTCACTGAGTGTTTATTGCCTGGCCATCCATTTTGATTTACTTATGGAAACACAAGTCACTTTCTTCCTATTACAGATTCCTCGGGGTCCAGGACTTGACTCTTCCTCTCTATAGTTAGAACAAGGAGTTCTCTCCCTGTCATTAACTCTTCAACAATAATCACGGGGCAGCACGTGTCAGACAGAGGCTTGGACAGCCCAGTGCCTTAGCCCTGGAGCGAATTTCCTCACTGGTAGCTGCTGAAGGTCGCTTCACACCCAAGTTCTCCAGTCCACCACTTCCTTCAGCAGTGGCTTCTGAACACCAGCTAACCCCTGGGTTAGTCATTTACAGAGTCATTGGTCAAAGCCACTCTGTTGGTTTTGCTGTAGGTCCAGAAAACAAACGAAGAGAGTAACAAATGCCTGTCATGATGGTTAACGCATACAGTTCACTCTGGACTAGGTAGTTCAAAGTACCTCACATAGGGTGATCCATTTAGGCTGGCCCCGATCTTCATCTTGCAAATGAGGAAACCAAGGCCCTGAGAGACTAAGAAACGTACAGCGGAACACACTTGTGATTCCAACTGCTCAGGAGGCTGATGCAGGAAGATTGCAAGTTCAAGGCCAGCTGGGGTAGCTTAGGGAGATCCCGTCTCAAAAAAGAAAGAGCTGGGAGTGTAGCTCATAGTGGAGCATGGTTGAGGCCCCAGGTCAAATGCAGTACTGAGAGGAAAGAGGGAAATTCCCCTAACCCCTGCCCAAATTTACAGTTATAAGATTCAAAATTTGAACCCAGAGAGTCGGATTCGAATGTCCATGTTCTTAACAGGGCCATGTTGGTTCTTAAGTTTAGATTAATGGTAGCCCAGCATGATCCAGGCGAGCAGACAAGTATTACCCCCCAAATGCCAACCCTGGCCAACAATGGCCTCTGCAGCTAGCCTCGTAGCCCTGAGAAAAGGGATGGGTGAAACAAGGGACCTTAAGAGCTCTGATTCCCAGTTCCGCACTCCAAGCACATCCATGACTCAGCAGAACACAGGCGCTGACTCTACGGTTCTGAAGAATCACTCTGAGGCTGAAGTGCTTGTAATTCAAAATCGACAAGCTTGGAGAGGCTGGAAAAGCCAGGCGTGCCAATGGAATCAAGTATTTAATAGACTACGGTAGAAAGTATTGCAATAATAAATCAGCAGATTGCAGGAACATTTAGGTGTTAAGAATTTTCAAAAGCATGCTTTATAAGAAGTAATAACTATTCTTGGAAATGAGTCCCTTGCGTTGACTGAATAGATTTAAATTTTTTTTTTATTTTTTGGTTTTTTGAGGCAGCATCTCAAAAACTATGTAGTGCAGGCTGCCCTCAAACTCACTATGCAGCCAAGGCTGCTCTTGAACTTGTGGTGATCCTCCTGCTTCAGCCTCCCGAGTTCTCTCAAGGCTTCACACTTGTCCTTTCATCCACCTGACTGGAATCTTCCCTCTTAGGCCTTCGAAAGCCACACTGGGACCCAGTTAACAGAGGCCGATCAAACCTCTGATGGTCCAGAGAAGGGTGTAGGGAGGGACAAAGACACTGTCAAAGTACGTGGCAGGCCAGAAGGTCAATGCCAGAGTGGACAGAGACAAAGACACTCCGAGAAGTCACTGCTTAGTGGGCGCACACAGTAATCTGAGGGAGGATCGGTGACTCAGAGGGCAGAGGAAATCTTAGGCTGATGAGGATCTTAGGTCGAGGAGGACAGGACATGGGCAAAGCATTCTTACAACAGTAGGTGGACCGAGATAGACTAATAGGGAAGTTTTCCTTCTCCCCAGGCAAGATTTTTCTCTCTCTTTTTTTATTACTACTCCATTCTCAAGGAACCAGGATGTCTTCAGCTGATGTCATGTTGCCCTCGAGCGTCCAGGATCATAGGGCCATGCAGGCCTCAGCTGTGGCCCCAGGCACACCGGGATAGGCTCCTGCGCACCACAGCCGGCTCTCGGGCAAACGACACTAGACTTAAAGGGGCCCTAACCACAATTATGAAATGATTTTTACCCCAAAATTATATCGAACAGCTCTTAACAGAGACAGACAGACACTTAGGAGAATGTGAAAATGGAGAGTGACAGGGGCGACATATCTACAATCTAAGGAATGAACCAGGCCTGTGGTGCACACATGTAATCCCAGCACGCCCGGAGCCTGAGGCAGGACGATCGCAAGCTTCCCTCCTGTACAACGCCCTCATTGTTTCTATTTTCTATTTTCACTTTTTTCCTTATCCCTTCCTTCCTGTCACCCTTCGTCCTCCCTTATTCCTCTTCCCATTTGAATATTGTCTTCCCATTTCCCAACATCTATTGTACATTTTTGTCCTTATTTCCACTGTTGGTTTCTTATACCAGAGAAATAATGTGGTATCTAAACCTGTGTGTCTGATTTATTTCACTTAAGAGTGTGGCCTCAAGGTCCAGCCCTTTAGCTATAAACGTCTGAAGCTTAGCCTTCTTCGTGGCAGACTCGGACCCCATGGCATGAAAAAAGCACATCTTCTTTATCCACTCATCCAGCCCTGCTGAGTTTTTTTGGTTTTTAAATTTTTGTTTCACTTTGTTTTGTTGGGGGTTGGGGGGGGAAGGCTCAGTGGTAGAACTGCCCAGCATTTCCACACCCGCCCGCCCGGGGCTATTCTCCAGCACTGCCAGAAAAGGGAAAGTGAATGAAAAAATATGTATCCTGCCCCACACAGAGTACCACGGTCTGTCCTCCGAGTGCCCGAGGACCTGAGGGCTGGAGCGCCCAGTCAGGGGCACAAGGGTCCAGTCTCCAGCCCCTCCCTCTAAAGCAGAAGAAAAGCACAGTTAAAGGATATACGTGAGACTGGAAGCAGAACAAGCACCATCAGAAATGAGGAAAATGTACAAAATGGAACTACCACAAAAGTAGAAGGAAGTGAATAAACATGACAGCTGTAATAGGCAATTTAACATTTGCAAAATAACCTGAAGAAGATAAAATAAATAATGAAAGACAACAAACATTTAAAGGCCCATTTCTAGGAAAGTTTAAGTGCACAATTCTTTTCCAGGACACAGCAAGAAGATTTTAAAAATAAGGGAAAACATGACCTAATAATGTAATTAACAAGGTAGATTTAATTTAATGGATATATCAAACACTGACCTCAAAATACAGTACATACTTTCAAGTGTCCACTGAACATTCACAAAAATTGATCATAAAGAAAAATTCAATTCAAAAAAGGAGAAAAAGTTCAGCTATCCTGCTCTCAATGCAGTAATACCAAGGAAAAATCTTTTTTTTTTTTTTTTTTTTTTTGAGATAGGGTCTAGCTTTGTAGTTCAAACTGGGCTTGAACTCACTAAATAGCCCAAACTGGCCTTAAACCTGCAGCAACCCTCCTGGTTCAGCTTCCCAAGGACTGGGACTACAATTGTGCACCATTATGCCTGGCCATAACTATTAATATTAAATAATAAATTGTAGCCCTAGTGCTTTGGTTACTGGCACATGGCACCACACCTAGTGAGAAATTAATTTTTAAAAAGCAGAAAAACAAAAGGAATATACCACTTACACATTAAATCTCCCTGTCAGGCAAACTTTGGGTCAAAGAAAAAATGAAAATTGACATTTCAGAATACCTAAAATATGACAACGCAGACACTACAAACCAGACCCAGGGACACTTGTGTAGTCTTAGATAATATTTATGTTTAGAAGCCATGAATAAAAATTAACTCAGACAATTCATTGTTTTTTTTGTTGTTTATTTTCCAATATAAATAGGAAAAAAGCATTAAAGGTAAAAATTGAGATTAATGAATTAATAAACAAGGAAAGATAGAAATAAGTTCTAAGAACTGGTTCCTTTGTTTTCAAAAAAGAAACAGGCAAAATATTAATTAGCAAATCAATGAGATGTCTTAATACACAAAATAAATGAACTATCACAGAGACAAATACAGCTAGCATGGCAGCAGGCAAGCCTGTAATCTCAACAATCAGGAGGCTGAGGCTGGAGGATCACCTTAATTTCAAGGCCCGCCTGAACTGTATGGCAAAACCCTGTGTAAAGAAAAAAACCCTACAATGATTGTTATCATTATGTTTGTCTAAAATGTACCAATAAATACTCTGCTGTAAAAAAGTTAAAATTACAGAAGAAATTTAAAAACTCACAAAAGTTGGCTTTTTTGTAAGTCAACTAAACTTTATGAGATAAATTCTGACTAGACCAACAACAGAGAAGAAATGGAGCTTCTCCACTCCAAAACAAAAGTTGCAGGTGAATTCTGAACCAACGGGTCTAAGTCTGTCGTCTCAGTATCACACAGAGAGCTGTTTAAAACTCCAGGAGCCCTGGACCAGGAGTTTAGCTCAGTAGTCTCACAAGTCCAAGGTCCTGAGTTCAGTCCCCGGTACCAAAAAATGAAATAAAATTCCAGGAGCCAGGTTGCAGCTCAGAATCAGTAAGTGGGGCACCTCTCGGGTTTACCAGAAACAGTTTGAAAGCTCCCTGATAATTCTACACTTGATCTTAGCCAAAAGGCCGAGAAGCGATCCCAGATAATTCTAATATGTAGCCATGGTTGAGGACCACAATTTCAAATTGGTAAATGTATTCAAAATATTCTATATAAATATTTTAAAATATTTAAATAAACTAATGGTATTATATATAATTAAAGTAATCCTTGCATGGAAAAATTACAAATTATTAATCATTTGCAAAGTAAATCCATCATGCTCTGGTCTCTGTGTTTGTATATCTCCAGCCCCAAAATTTGTATGTTAAAAGAATCCGCAGGTGCAGCAGTAGTAAGAGATGGGTTCTTTGGGGGTTAGGTGGTGATGGGCGGGACCCTAAGACACTGCAGCTCCCTCTCCCAGGTCAGGGCCCCAGGCCACCTGATAGATAGGGGGACAGACTTTCATGGGACCTCACACCTGCCCATGTCTCCATGTTGGACTTCAGACTTCATTCTGTGAGTGGTGAGTTTTTGTGGTTTGCAAATTACCCAGTCTAAGCTGGAAAAGCAAACTAAGATTTTTTTTTTTTTTTGAGACAGGGTGTCGCTTTGTAGTTAAGGCTGGCCCTGAGCTCACTATGTAGCCCAGGCAAACCTCGAACTCAGCAATCCTCCTGTCTCTGTCTCCCAAGTGCTGGGATTACAGGCGTGAGCCACCACGCCCAGCACTGTGGTATGTGGTGCTGAGTGCTGGTGGGCATGAGTCTCCACGCCCAGCATTCTGTGTGGTCACCGGGATTGAACTCAGGACCTTGCACTTGCAAGGCAGGCGCCGGAACCACTGAGCTAAATCTCTGGCCCTCAAACTAAGATATTTTATAATATTACTATTCATTCTACTTTGTCAGTGGTAGAAGCTTGTCTAGCCCGTGGGAACCCTGAGCTCATTCTTGGCACAGCAAAAAAAAACCCAACAGAGCCGGGCGTGGTGGCTCATGCCTATAATCCCAGCACTCGGGAGGCAGAGGCAGGAGGATTGCTGAGTTCGAGGCTTGCCTGGGCTACATAGTAAGCTCAGGGCCAGCCTGAACTACAAAGCAAGACCCTGTCTCAAAAAAAAAAAAAAAAAAAACAGCAACAACAACAAAACTTACCCTGCAAATTAATTTAACTGCTACTATTAATGGTATTACTTTGTAATAATATTGATGAATGTAGCACTGACACCAAAACATGACAAATAATAGTACACACAAAAGAAAACTACAGACTAATATTACTAACGATTATCAACGCACAAAGAACAGAAAGGTCAGCAGATAGAATCTAGCCGTACATTGAAATAATAATACACAAAATGGGTTTCATCCTACAAATGCAAGTTGAGTTTAATATCAGAAAAATCTAATTTATGTAATTCATCATAAATATAGATCTAGAAAGAAAAATTATCTATATGATCATCTCTATTACTGCTATAAAAGCATTTGGTAAAAAGTCAGTGTGATAACACGGTGAGGTGATACGGACCTTTGCTCTCAGCTCCTCGGGAGGCTGAGGCAGGAGGAGAATATCTGAGCTAATGAGTTTAAGACCAGCCTGGGCAACAAAGCAAGACATACACGCTATCTCAATAAAATAAGAAGAAATAAAATAAAATCACTTCCTTATAGAAAACTCTCACTATACTGGCAATAGAGACTTCCTTCATATGACAGATGATCTCTTCAATCCCTGCCCCTGCAATCCCGCACAGGGAGGAGTCCACGCCCCACTCTGTCTTTGTGTTCGCTGTGCCTCTTCTGTTCCCAAGGCTGACTTCTCCACCTTTGGGTCTCAGCCACTCTGGGAGACTCCCTGTGACCAATCAATAAAGACAACTCACTCTTCCAGAGTCTCTAGCTCGCTCATTTCCTGTTTTGTTGTTTTCCCTTCCATTAGATTAGAGGTCCTGACAAGCAGAGTCCACCTATTTGGGTGCCGTTACATTCAAACCACCTGCTTCTGGGGGCAGAGCCTGGCTTACAGTAGGTGCTCAATAAATGTGTGTAATAGCAAAGAGCAAACCCAGACACATAACTCTCACCACGCACTAAACTCAAAGCAGAATGGATCAAAGATCTGAATATTACAACAGAAACACTAACTGTGCTGGAAGATAGGTGAGGCGGAACTTAAAGCCATTGGTGTAGTAAAGCCTTTATAAACAAAACCCCAGTCACATAGGAAACATCACAACAAATCAACAACAGGATCTCATCTTATCAAAAAGCTTTGCACAGCGTAAGAAATCACCAACAGAGCGAAGAGACAACCCACAGAGCAGGGAAAAACTTTTGCCGGCTGTTCACAAAGGACTAATACCTAGACTATACAAAGAACTCAAAAAAAAAAAAAAAAGACTCCCCCCCCCCAAAAAAATTTAAAGACAATCAGGGCAGAAGAAAATACAGGACTCAAAACAGTAAGTTAGATCTCGTCCAGCCACTTCCCTCTTTAAACCTGACCCTCCCTCCCACTTCCTCACCGCTGGAATGGAGTCAGCCCTTCTGGGTGGCTGGAGAACTCTGCCTCTACCTCCCTCCAGTCCCCTAAGAGCTCCCGGCGGACCATGGGCGGTGGGCGTCCCCACCAACTGATCAGGCCTGACGGACTGATGCAACACCACCCCTGGCGATTTAAAGAGATATTCTCTTCAGCTCTGTCAGTCATAGAACAGCCACAGGGCCCCGTAAGAGGCCACGTCTGTCCACTCTCTGGGCTCGCGCTGTGTGTAATCAGAGCAAATGACTGCGGCTAGAGGACGCAGCACCAGACCAACCGCTGCATTACTTCTCCTGAGACAGCATTTGATCAAGCCGAGCTCAGAGCCACAGCAGTCATCCTGGTCACTGGCCTTCTCTGCCCGGCTGCTCTTTTTCCCCGCGGAGAAGGAGGCTGCCAGGAGTGGGCCATCCCGCCCCGAGCAGCGGCTGGGCAGTGCGACAGAGCCTGGAGGCTCCCTCCTCCCCCTCGGTCTGTGGCCGCCTTGTGTGTGGTGAAAACACTACCATCATTCTGGGCTCCATAATGGCTATCCTCAGTGGTCATCTTTGTAAAAGTACAATGGGCCCTTGATTTACAAACTCAATTTGTTCCGCGGGCTGGTTGTAACTCAAGTCAGTCAATTGAGGCTCAGGGTCCTCTCACAGCCTCCAGAGTCTCTCCTGTGCACAGCAGATCTCAGTGTCCTTAGAGAGACACTGGCCCAGGTTTTCTCAGTTACTCCACACAGGAAGGATGTTGCTACGTCCCTTCCAGAGCTCCTTAAGGGTTAGATCTGTATCTGTATCTGTATCTGTAAGAATAGGGGCTGGCATTCAGGTCGTAATTCAAGACTTTATTCCTAAATTAAAACTAAAATTCCTGCCAGGGATTTAGCTCAAGTGGTACCATGACTACCTTGCAAGTACAAGGCCCTGAGTTTGATCTCCAGCACTGCAAATGAATCAATCAATCCATCAATCAATCCATCAACCAATCATCAATCAAACGAACGAAAATTCTGGCCATGACCAAAGTTGTTCATATGACAGGCCAGTCGTAACTCAGGGTCCTGTGTACAAGATATCAAAGAGTGGGTGGCTTATCACTTTGAAACACTGTGGTCCACAGCATACTTTTCATGCACAGTGTAATTTCTAAGGCTTTTTCTGAGAGAAGTTTTCAAACTGGTGAGTGACAAACGTGCATGTTCCATCTGCTCAGCCTCAACATCACCAGCTCACGGCCCGTACTGTTCCATCTCCAGCACTCTCCCTAGTTTCAGATTTTATTTTTCGGTTGATTGCTCTTGCTGTTTGGTTTTTGCCTTTTTTTTTTTGAGACCGGGTCTCACTTTGCAGTTCAGGCTGGCCCTGAGCTCATGATGTAGCCCAGGCAAGCCTCCAACTCAGCAATCCTCCTGCCTCTGCCTCCCGAGTGCTGGGATGACAGGTGTGAGCCACCACACCTGGTTTTGTGGTAGGTGGTACCAGGGATTGATCTCAGGAGGGACCTTGGCTTTGCCAGACAGACACCGCAACCACTGAGCTAAATCCCTGGCCTTGTTTTCGGCTTTTGAGACAAGGCCTCACTATGCCCTTCAAGCTAGGCTTGAGTTCAGTCTCCCCGCCTCAGCCTTCCAAGTGCTAGGATCACAGGCAAGGCCACCACAGCTCACTCTGTATGTCCAGGATGTGCAATACAATACAGTGGGAATGTAATCCTAGCATTTGGGAGGCTGAGGCAGGAGGATTGCAAGTTCAAGGCTAAGCTGGATGACGTGAGACCTTATCCCAAAAATAAGAACAAGGAAAATAGAAGTCAGTGTTACTAGTGTAAATGTTGTTTTATTTCTTCTTCTTCTTTTTTTTTTTTTTTTTGCTTTTTGAGACAGGGTCTCGCTTTTGTAGTTCAGGCTGGCCCTGAGCTCACTATGGTGCCTAGGCAAGCCGCCATGAACTCAGCAATCCTCCTGTCCCTGCCTCCCGAGTGCTGGGATTACAGGCGTGAGCCACCACGTATCCGGCATTGTGGTATGCGGTGTTGATTGTTGGTGGGCGTGTCTCCACGCCCAGCATTATATGTGGTAACCAGGGATTGAACTCAGGGGATTGAACTCAGGACCTTGCGCTTGCGAGGCAGGCGCCAGAACCACTGGGCTAACCCTCCGGCCCTATTTCTTCTTTAATATTTTTAAACTGCTAAATTAGAGGAAAGAGGAAAATCAAACTAACTTCTCTGCAAGCTCATCACGCCAAGCAGTTTCCAAGGCCTTGCTCATGTGTTACTACATGAGTTACTTACTGGTAACTTCTGAGTTACTAGTAAGGAAATCCTGCTGGATAAATGGTGTCATCACCCTCCTTCACGCATTCATTCATCCGGGGACCAGCCCTACGCGCACAGCACACTGAGCCCATCTTCGCCATCCCCATTTAGAGACGAGGGGGCTGAAAGGCAAACCATTCACCGTCACTTCTTGATGGGCCAGGCTGGGATTCAAACCTAGACCTGCCTAACTCCTAACTCTGCCTATTCTCCAAATCAGCTGTGAAACAGCAAACTAAAAACTGCTGTGGGAGGGTAGCCCCAGTCTCGTCCAACCTATTTCAGAAAATGTGCTCTCTGTCAGCTCCATCCCCAGCGTGACCTTGGTGACATTCCACACAGAATGTTTCCAGGTACTGCTTTCTCTGCTGTTTGACTATGGTCCAGGATCCAAAGGCCACAGATTCAAAGTAAGTCATTCTTTGATGCTCACCAAAGCAATATGGAGTCTGAGGTATACTGGTAGGAAATATAATTTAGATTTTATTAGGACAGGACATAATGCCAGAAAAACAGCCTAGAAATCACCATAGGTTTGAAAGGAGAAAAGCCAGCATGTCTAGGCATGCAGGAACAATAACCCTGCCAACTATACTAAATAGAATTAATTACTCAGAAAGCAATTTGAATAAGCTTTGTTGTTAGGCGTGGCATATGACTATAATCCCAGTACTCAGGAGGCTGAGGCAGGAAGATGGCTTTGAGTTTGAGGCCAGCCTGGAGCACAAAGTGAGACCTTGCCTCAATCAATCAATGGATCAGGAAGGAAGGAAGGAAGAAAAGTCATGTAGCCAACACTCTGGGAGGCAGAGGCAGGAGGATTGAAAGATAATAATCCCAAGGCTTTTGTGCAGTACAAAGGCCCTGGATTCAATTCCCAGCAGCGCCCCCCCAAAAAAACTCTTGTCACACTAAAAATCAATGCTCTGTTCTGTGAGATGCCCAACAAATATCTATTAGCACTTAAAATATTTTCTCTAAGATACCACTGCATTATCATATTAAAAATACAATTTAATATTTTATTCTAAAATTCAAGTTTTCTTAATTACAAAAATAGGAATCAAGGGCCAGTGTGATGGCTCATACCTGTAATCCTAGCTACTCAGGAGGCTGAGGCAGGAGGACTAAAATTCAAGGCCAGCCTAGGCAAATTTATCTAAAAGAAAAGGATTTAAAATATCTCAAGCATGTTTCTAAATTCGAGGCTCTTGTGTGAACTTACTATCTATAATCAACTCTTCATGAGTTGGAAAGGATACAGAATACAAAATCCAATCTTATAAAAAGAGTAAGTCACAAAGATAACAGGTGAAGGGCCGGAGGGTTAGCTCAGTGGTTCCAGCGCCTGCCTCACAAGCTCAAGGTCCTGAGTTCGATCCCTGGTAACCACATAAAATGCTGGGCGTGGAGACTCACACCCACCAGCAATCAACGCCGCATACCACAATGCCGGATGTGGTGGCTCACGTCTGTAATCCCAGCACTCGGGAGGCAGAGACAGGAGGATTGCTGAGTTCGCGGCGGCTTGCCTGGGCACCATAGTGAGCTCAGGGCCAGCCTGAACTACAAAGCGAGACCCTGTCTCAAAAAGAAAAAAAAAAGATAACAGGTGAAAATTTTTCATATTTTTCAAGTAATACTGCCAGTGTTTACATTGAGATATTTACCTATCTTTAGTTGCACAGAGCCAATCATTAGTTACCCTGAAGATTTTTAAGTTTCAAAAAATGTCATAATGTAGCACATTAACTGCAGTTATGAACTCTAGGTTCCTAAGAAGTCATTTGTGACTTGGAGAGAATCTTCACTGGGCCAAAGGGTGCCGGGTTTATCCTGTTAAATTCATTGGTGACTCAGCAGTTACTAACCTCAAAAAACCTGTCTCGAAAGCTGACTAAAAATCACTACTGGTTACCTAGAGCTAAACACAAAGATACTGATGCCGTCACTATTTTTTCTAGACAGGGTCCTGTTATATAGGTCAAGCTGGCTTTGATCCGTGGCAATCCTCCTGCCTCAGCCTCCTGAGTGCTGGGATTACAGCACACATGGCTGTCACTTAATTTTTATATTACTGCTTTTTTTTTTTAGTTTGAAGAATGTACCTTCTACTCAATATCTTTGTTTCTACTAAATATTTGCTGAATGAATCCAAATATTAAGATTTCTAAAAACAAAAACCAGCTCTATTTTAAATTCACTACTTTTCAAAGCTAAGTTGAACTCTCAAAATCAAACTCTCACAAAAAAGAAAGTTACGGTTCAGAGCCAGTGACTCATTTCCTCGGATGATTCAACCTTGCGGCCTTACCGAGGCCTTGTCCTCCCCTCCCCCTTCCAATTTTAATCACCATGAGCGAGAAAGAAACCCTTGATACTTGAGAGCTGGCTTTCCTGTGCTACTGTATGAAAATCTTCCAAGTTCCTTCTACTGGCTTTCATAGACTTTGAAACTGAAGTTCTATTATATAACTCAATTGACTGTGGATCAAATTCAGAATGTGCTACACAGACTTCTCCAAAAGTTATTTTAAAAATTCAGAGATATCACCCCCCGCCACCTCTCAAAAAGTGAACAGTCAAACTGTCATTGGTGCAAAGATGATTTCTGCTGGAATATATATTTTTTTCTACTACCCTGTGGGCATTTCCAGAAAACCTCTATACAGTGTAAATACCGCTTAAAGAATTAAGATAATTTTCAAGTGATTTTTGCAGTTTCTCTTCCCTGTAGGAAACTGGTGGTTGAGGCACATGTGCATTTCCCACAGCACCTTCGGCCGGTCCCCACGACGCCTCGGACACTAAAAACCCGGCCCAGCCAGGTGCGTCCGCGCACCGTCACGCACAGCCACCTGCGGCCGGCTCGCCCCAACGGGAACACTCCTACTCCGAGCTTCTCTTCGCCCTTTGCTCTCTCTCTGAAAACTAGTTTTTGACCACAGCCCTAAAACTTCCCTCTGACACTGGCATCAATTCTAAAGAATTCTTCCTGAACTGAAACCTTCTCGATCGCTCTACAGGATGTGGGATCCTCTGTGTTCTGACTCTGCATTCTCCGGTAGGGCGCTCCTCTCCCTGCCCTGACAGCCGTGCCCCTCTGCTGCCCACCCTCCTCACTCCGGGGCAGCTCGCTGGCCTCCCTGGTTTCACAACAACCTGCCTGAGGCCTAGACCTCAGGAAGTCCTGCCCTATCTGGGGGGTATCTACAGTCCCATGTCACAGGAACCCAAAACACGCCTGGGCCCTGCTCTCTAAGGGAGGGTGTGACTCCGCGGAGCACTTGCCTGGCATGCGCCAGCCCCTGCCTTGTTCCCTAGCACCTCAAAAAAAAAAAAAAAACAAACAAACAGAAAAGGCAAACAGAAACTGGCGCGCGATTGCCCTCTCCCCTTAAGCCTCCTCTTCTCTTCCTGCATCTTTACGTAGTAAACTGCGGCGATGGCCGCTCAAGTAGCCGCTCTCTGTACACCCTCCCTGAGCCCCTAAACCACCTCTCAAACCACAGCACTTGGAACCATCGTTCCCCAGAGAGCAATGGGTATTTATTTTTTTTTAAATATAAGGGCTCTGTGATCACATGAGTTTGGGGAACACTGGATTAAAAGAGAATTGTTTTTCTTTTTTTCCTCTTATAGCAAGACTTCCGAGAATCTTGCCAGGCCTGGTGGCTCACGCCTGTAACCCCAGCACTCGGGAGGCAGAGGCAGAGGCAGGAAGACTGCTGAGTTCCATGCTTGCCTGAGCTACATAGTGAGCTCAAGGCCAGCCTGAACTAGAGTGAGACCCTGTCTCAAACAAACAAACAAACAAAACAAAACCAACAACAAAAAACTTAATGTGTTGTGAATCCCAGTGTGAAGAATTTCCCAAATATCCTGGAAGACTGTTTTCCAAGGACTATCTTCCAAGATCACAGTTTTACAGAATACGCTTTGAGAACTGTCACTTCAATACTTCTTGTTTGGTACACGCCTGTAATCCCAGCACTGAGGAGACTGAGGCAGGAGGATCACTCCGAGTTCAAGACCAGCCAAATGGTGGGCTACAAGGTGAGGTCGAGGCCAGACTGAACTGTACAGTGAGACCCTGTCTCAGAAAACAAACAAAAAGGGGCTGGTATGGCGCCAACTCTGGATGCACTAGGGCCCGAGTTCAATCCCCAGTACCCCCCACACACACACAAAACCACAAAAAATAATTTTTCTTTCCATTCTATAGCTATTGTCTCAACTAAGGAAAGTTCTCTTCTCTTGTGTATTTGCGAGTTTCCTGCCTCGATTTTGCTGCCTTTGTCCACCCTTTGCACAGTGGTCCCTAAACTGTCAATCTCAAAGGAACTTCCTGTTTAAAAATATCGTTAGGTGGGTAGGTAGGGCCCTCTGACCTCAGCGAACCAGGAGGCTGAGGAGGAGAGTCTCAAGTCCCATGCAGCCTGAGCTACACAGACACCCACATGAATTTTCTACTGCTCAGTTTATAAAACCCAGAATTACTTAGAAAAGGCTAAGTCACATCATGACCCAGCCTCTGGCCACTTTCCATCTTCATCTAACACCATGCCACCCTGTGCTCCACACATAATAAAAGAGCTTCCGTTCCTGGCAGGGTGTCGTTTGTTTTTGCAAGAGGGTCTCAGGAAGCAGTGCAGAGCGGCCTGCAGCCCACCACCCCCGATCCTGGGGTTTATGCTAACACCTGCCTTCGACCTGAAATGCCATCCCCTTCTGGTTCATGTGATTACCTCCTGCTCCTCCTTTAAAATATTACCGGAAATGGACCCTCTCTCCTGAGCACTTCCATTCTCCCACCCTCTCCCCCTCAGAGGAGAGCGCCTCACAAGTGTAGTCAAGGAATTTCCACCACAGCTAATGAATTGCCACGTAGCTTATCTGTGTGAACTTTTCAACTAGATTGTGAGCTCCCTCAAAATTAAGGGTGTGCATTCATTCTTGCTAACAAAGCCCGGTACAGTGCCTGGAATCTAACAGGGTTTCCACAAGCTCTTGGTGAATCTCTGGGTCAGTCCCTCTCTCTACACATATGCATCTATTTTATGTATATACATGTGTATGTATTTATAAATATATATAAATTCATTGGCTTCCTTTATACACTAAACAATATCCAAATCACTTGCTTTAGCTTCTTTTTTTTTTGAGACAGGGTCTTGCTTTGTAGTTCAGGCTGGCCCTGAGCTCACTATGGAGCCCAGGCAAGCCTCGAACTCAGCAATCCTCCTGCCTCTGCTCCTGAGTGCTGGGTTGACAGGCATGAGCCACCACACCCTGCTGGCTTTTAAGGCCTACTACATATCATTCTTTTCCTCCTTGATGATTCTGGGCATCAAACCCAGGACTGCATCAAACACATTTGTAATTCCTGTATTCTGTGGCAGAAGGATCACAAGTTTGAACCCAGCCTGGACAATTTAGAAATTTTGTGACTGTCAAATTTTAAAAAAGGACCGGGGGGCCGGAGGGTTAGCTCAGGGTTCTGGCGCCTGCCTCACAAGTGCAAGGTCCTGAGTTCAATCCCCAATAACCATACAATGCTGGGCGTGGAGACTCACGCCCACCAGCAATCAATACCACATACCACAGTGCCAGTTGTGGTGTCTCACGCCTGTAATCCCAGCACTCGGGAGGCAGAAGTAGGAGGATTGCTGAGTTCCAGGCTTGCCTGGGCTCCATAGTGAGCTCAGGGCCAGCCTGAACTACAAAGCGAGACCCTGTGTCTCAAAAAAAAAAAAAAAAAAAAAAAAAGGACCAGGGATGTAGCTCAGTGCAAAGGCCACAGATTTGATGCCCAGTACTAGGGAAAGAAAGGGGAAAAAACACACAAGTCCTACTATGGGTAAGAAAATTATGGGAAATTACCCAAAGCAAGCTATTTGCTAGAAAATAAACACCTAAGACAAAATGAAGAAAGTAATTAACCAGTGGTTCACCTCACTCAAGTTACAATTCAGTAGCGACTACAGTACTTAAATCCAAATGCTGGCTTGGTCTCTGTCATTCTCACCTGTAAAATTGGGAGCCCTCTTCCTTCCCCAAGGCTGTGGTAAGGCTCTGGAGGAATGAACATGCACGCAATGCTCAGGACAACATCAGGGCAAACACTCAGAAGTGCTACCTCTGGTCATTCTCAGAACACCCCCAAAGTGATCTCTTCAGACCCAAATGCAACCTAGGACTTAGTTGCAAAATTTTAAAAAGTAAACACAGGGGGAGAAAGCCCTCTGGTTTGTCACTCTAACAAACTTCTGCCGCTTTTTGTTTTGTTTTGGCAGCACTGGGGATTCAAACTCAGGACCTTGTGCTTGAAAGGCAGTTGCCAGAACCACTGAGCTAAATCCCTGGCCCTGTACAAACTCTGAAGGTCCAATTCCCTGTTTATTGGACTCCAACAAAGTTGTGTTTGTTTTCCTCACAGGCTCCAAACCTCTCAGACAGGTCTGATCAGCTGTCATGAAAAACAGCTTTTATGGCCATCAATAATCAGTTTCACAGAGACACCTCCATTAATTGCAGGGTTTTCATTTTTTTCAAAAGTTCATTTGCAAATATCCTTCCATAAGTACTAACTTAGTCAACTTTCCCTTTATAAATAATTAGTATAGAACAACTCTCCACTTAAGAAAAAATTTACATGTGCAATGAATTATTTTTCCTAGTTCATAGTGATTAGAGGTATAATACTGGAAGAAACCAAGTATCAAACAACAAATTAGTTTCCAAGTCAATGAAACACTTCCCCTTACAAAATTTCATAATGTACTAGCCAGGTCTTGATTACAGTAATGCAGAGTAAGTAAAAGCCACAACCAGTGATGTTTTTTTTTTTTTGTTTGTTTGTTTGTTTGTTTTTGAGACAGGGTCTCGCTTTGTACTTCAGGCTGGCTCTGAGCTCACTATGTAGTCCAGGCAAGCCTCGAACTCAGCAATCCTCCTGCCTCTGCCTCCCGAGTGCTGGGATTACAGGCGTGAGCCACCACGCCCGGCCACAACCAGTGATGTTATCTGAACCTACTCCAAACTAATCCTGGGCTATGTGGAGGAAAAGGCACTTTAACAGAGAAGCACATGTAACTTAAATTCAAAGACTAGTAAAATAACAAAAATGTAAGATCAAAGTATTACAAAAATCTTAAAGAATGATGCTTAAATACAAGCTGGGTACTGATTTCACATATTTAAATTTACTAAGAAAATCTAGGTTAGGGCCAGAGGGTTAGCTCAGCAGTTCAGGTGCCTGCCTCACAAGCGCAAGGTCCTGAGTTCAATCCCCGGTGACCACATACAATGTTAGGAGTGGAGACTCAAACCCACCAGCAATTAATACCACATACCACAGTGCCAGGCGTGGTGGCTCACGCCTGTCATCCCAGCACTCAGGAGGCAGAGACAGGAGGATTGCTGAGTTCGAGGCTTGCGTGGGCTACATAGTGAGCTCAGAGCCAGCCTGAACTACAAAGCGAGACCCTGTCTCAAAAAAAAAAAAAAAAGATAATCTAGGTTAGACTACAAAGTATCAGGGCTCATTAAATGTGTAGATGATACTCAATTGTTGTTTCCTAAAATTTAACTCATTCACTTATTGTCTTAAACCAGGCCTGGTGGTATATGTCTGTAATTCCAGCGCTCAGGAGGCTGAGACAGGAAGATCAAAGGCAGCCCTGAAATCCAGGCTCAAAAAAGTTTTAAACGGGGCGTGGTGGCTCATGCTGGTTATCCCAGCACTCAGGAGGATTGCTGCACTCAAGGTTTGCCTGGGCTACATAGTGAACTCAGGGCCAGCCTGAACTACAAAGTGAGATCCTGACTCAAAAATAAATAAATAAATAAATAAAGTTTTAAGGGGGCCGGGAATTTAACTCAGTGGCACTGCCATCTGCGTGGAAAACCCAAGGCCCCAAATTCTACCCCAGTAACCACATGCCACAATGCTGGGTGTGGTGACTCATGCCCACCAGCAATCACTACCACACCCACAATGCTGTGCGTGGTGGCTCATGTCTAATCCCAGCACTCAGGAGGCAGAGGCAGGAGGATTGCAGAGTTTGAGGTTTGGCTGGGCTTCATAGTGAGCTCAGGGCCAGCCTGAACTACAAAGCATAAAGTTTTAACTTGTTCAGTTTTTCATATATCATGTGCAAGTACAAATTCCCTATGATGAATGTTTATGATCACGTGTATGTAAAATGTACTAATAAATGTATTGCTTCAAAAAAAATTGGTCTTTGGACTTAGGAATCAATAAAGGTTTCCCAAGAAGAAACAAAATGGTTAGTCCTAAAGATTTTTTTAGACTGTATGTGGTTCCTATCCCATATTCATGATTTTTTTCTTATAACCTTTTAAAAATGTAAATCATTTTTAGTATAGTTCCTATAAGCAGGCCAGAACACTTGCCCTTGGCCATTTTCCTAGTCTCAACTTTGTAGCACATAACTTATCTTTTTGTTTCTGTTGATTACATTAAGATTTTTTCCTTCAAATATTTGCTCAAATGCCCCCCCATTAGGACAGGGTTTCCTTACGAATTCAGGCTGAACTTGAAGCCACTATGTACCAGAGGCTAACCCAGAACTGAGATCCTGCTTCAGCCTCCCAGGGCTAGGACTTCAGGCGTGCACCACCACGCCCAGCTCAAATGCCTTAATGAAGCCTTCTCTGAATGTTCTAAATACAGTAAGTACATCATACATTCTGTAACATCTAATATACTTTATCATTTGATCTTTCTTCTCCCTTCACCCACCCATGTAAGTTCCATAAAGATTCCATCCACGCATATGCTTCCAGGTTTTTTGTTTTCACAAATGTTATCTTCTGCACTTAACTAGTTCCAGGCACATTAGTAGACTCTCACATCAATTTAATCTACCCTCACACTTACAAAGCAATACCCTGGAGGAAATATGTATTCTACATGAAATAATTTAACAAGTGATTAGATGTTCAGGTACAAAATGGGTGAAATTCTTTCAACAAATCACATTTTAAATACAGCAACGGGAAAAAAAAGATTAAAGTATTTGCTCCCAAAGTGAAGTTAGTTCTTGCAGTCTAATTCTCTAGAAGTTTACCATCACCTTAGCTAACTTAGTAACAAATTTTAATTCTCAGGCCTCTACTGACCTGTTCTGCCTTCTTTGATCTCATCTACATCCCTTCCCTCCCAGTGTAACTAGTCTGGCAACTTTTAAACTTGGCAAAGCAGGGAGAAATTACACTGCTTCTTCTATGGCCCCAACTCTCCATATTCCATTTTTGTTAAGTTCTTGATACTCTTTAAGTCTCTGCCATTTGATTTAAGCAAGCAAAAAGCTAGCTTCTACTGAATGCCAAATACATTACGGTCAGGGATATCAGATCTCAAAGTTATTTATAATTGTTAAATGTGGTTTTACAAACATAATCCTCACCTGTAAAGGGAGAAAAATACCTGACTTACCACAACTCTCATTTTATAACTTTGGGTAATTTACAAGTTCTGTCACCATTCAGGTTATGGTCACTCCTAAAACTAGAGAAAAATATTTCCTGACAACCTGATCCTCTATTATTTTAGTAATTCAGCATTAGACATAATAAATTTTTTTTTTTTTTGAGACAGGGTCTTGCTTTGTAGTTCAGGCTGGCCCCTGAGCTCACTATGTAGCCCAGGCAAGCCTCGAACTCAGCAATCCGCCTGACTCTGCCTCCCAAGTGCTGGGATGACAGGCGTGAGCCACCACGCCCGGCTAGACTTAATATTAACGTTGAGTTTAAATCATACTAAGTATCACACCAACATTATAAAATCAAACTACAGAAAATTGTTGATATAGTGGAATACTTAGAAAAATGTTTCAAAAACTATTTTCCAAGTTATTCCTTACCTTCTGTTTTACTTTTGAAGTGACTACCTTTCTGTTTATCACATGAGCCAACTTTGACCTTTAAAAGAAACTTCACAACAGAAGTCTATTGTCAAAGGTTAAGACAACTCTATAGGTCAATTCTTTACAAACAATTCTGTACTTTTAAAAATGCTAAAGTTGCAATTTGAAAAAACAAAAATTCTTGTCCCTGATATTACCATAAGATTAGGTCTGGTAAAATTAACCTAGGACAAACTTCCTTAAACAGATGCCATTTATAAGAATTAAACTGATTTTCATTTTTTTTTGGTCAGGTGACTCCCAAATTAAACCACTTACCATCTGTCCCTAGAGAATAACACAGCACAACACACCAACACAGCCCATTTAGCTAGTTCGAGTAACATAGCGTGAGAATCTGCTCTGTATAATTCCTTTATTTTTCTGCATATTAGTGCTTTACCAACACTACAACCATAAAAAACACAATTCCAGGTACTGTACTTTTTAGTTTGGGGAGATCACAGTCTACAGACTCATTTACTTATATCAGACAAGATTAACCCATTCAAAACTTACTGCATTTTAAAATTTCACATAAATACAGAAATTGATGCAGTTAAACAAAAACTTAAGGATCTTATTTTTTAAACTCTTAGACTGCAACTTTTTTGCAGGCTGTAATTACCTGCTCCATAATCACCAATGGCTATGGTTCAATTTAACTATATCAATTATAATCTTTTACACCTTTAAGAAAACGTAAGTGAAAATTACAATTTCTTTCCAAAAGGTTTAGGATTTTCCAAATTTCAAATGTTTGCTTCCCCCTCCCCCCTTTTCAGTCAGACACTTCAAATCAACTAAATATAAACCACATCTCACCTGCAACATTCCATATAGCAATCACTTGATGTATAAAATTTGAACTATGCCCCCCAGTTATTTTTAAGACACAAAAAATGGCTGCCTACCTATCTGTCTGTCACAAGTTAGAAATACTACATTTAAGAATTAACATGAGGGTTTCAAGTTTCCTCCAGTTTAGGCATTTATACTTTTTGTGCTTGTTTCAGGATGTTACTATAGCATTGATATTTGTGTAACCCATGTTTATGTACCTTAAAATGTAATCATTTAAAACACCAACAATTACACTTATGGTGGAGCTTTGGGAATTTTAAAAAGCATCCAAGATATTCTTAAATGTATTTACCAGCTTCACTTCTACAGACACTTTTACTAAAGCGAAACTGACAATTTCATACTTTAGTTGCATTTGAATTTTTAAAATCCCTCTGTGCCAGGATCCTACAACATAGCACCTTTTCTCATCTGCTTTGAATGTTGAGTTTTACTCTTGAACAGTTTTTAATATTCTTATGCTTCTCATACGTCTTTGGTAAAAGCTCCATTATACAATATGGCCAAAACATGAAGGACTAATACTGTCCAACTATACCATGATATCCCGCTCATTTTTAGTTTTCAGATACCCTCATAGACAAAACCGACTCCACCTTTTCCTGTATACTGCACTTGCAGTGTACATTTCTGAAATTCCCTAAGTTTAATTCCTTGAGGATCACTAAAATTAATCCTTAAGGCTAGAACCAGATGCTGCTTCACAATTCTGAATCAAGCAATGACATTTGGTTCAAAATATCACCCTAGTGGTCTCAATCTAGTTACTGGTCCCAACCAGCTAACCTTGTTAGGATCTGGCTATCACCAGTGAGCAAACTGCTTATGCTTGAAGAGACGTTTACATTCATTGTCATCTGTAGGTTCTTCTTCATCTCACTTCCCCTTGGTCATTCCTCAAGCCTACACATCATTCACGCATCACATTTCCTTCCTTCAAGGAGACAGTGTACTATTGAACCAACAGGATATCTATTTGCATGAATTAATCTTATAATCAAGCAAAATTAAATACCTTATTTTATAAAACATCTTTTCCAGTGTTCTAATTAATGGAGATGTGGATCGTTCATCTATTCAAAAAATGACATATCTTCAGCTTAATTGATTGCTGTCATGTGAAAACAGGAATGTGTATTTCTCCAACTAGGTAAAGGTGCATATAATCTGAATTGTTAAATGCTTTTATTAGTGAATAAAATAAACATTTTAGTAATTTCAAAACTACTGGTCTTAGATATTTGAAACAAAAGTACATATTCCAGTTTTGCCCAAGTCAGTTAAAATATCTACACGTTTCATATGTCTGCGGTAAATACCATTATTGCTCCATTTTCTGGAAGGAGTCTTTTTTAAAGAGGGAAAAGAGCAAAGTTACTACTAACTTTTGCAGTGAAAAAAAAATCTTGTTAGCTATGTTTTGGGAAACTTGGGTTTTACTCCTACTCATGCATGATGTGTTTCATAACTTAATAGCTAACATTACAAAGAACTTCGTACATTACCTGTTTAACATACTGATGTTCAAGTGGAACATGTTACAATGGTATTACTCATTATTTGCCACTTGGGCTAAGTTTACCACACTGGTCTTAGAGATATAAAAGATCACATTTGAAATTACTAAGTTAAAGATAGAATAAGGGAGGGTTGGGGGAAGGCCTTAAATATAAAAGACAAACGGCAGTTTGATTAAGCAATAATTTTCAGTTTACTAGATGAAACAGACTTGCAACACAGTCTGCATGGATGCAAAATAAGCCATCTACAGCAAGTGATAAGGAAACTGGGCAAAAAGAAAAAAGCATACATTGGGGGAAAAAAAATCTATCGAAATGAAAAAATCAAACCATTATAAAGGACTTCACCAAGAAATGCTATTTCCCCCACCCCGTCTGTTGGAGGTCAACAAGAGCATCTAGCAATGTGTTCAGGTCACTGTCAGATCAGAGCAATCTAACGCAAAGCCAAAAAAAAAAAAAAAAAAAGCGGAAAAAAAAAGAAAACCCAACCCTCCCCCCAACCATAGAACAGTAACTCCAGAGTTCAAATTCAAAAGAAGAGAAAGTAGCAATTGAAAGAGGTGATGATGGTGGCGATAATCCTATGAATGGGTTTTTGATTTCTCTCCTTCCGGGGGGATGGGTGGAGAATGCTCATTAGGATTTGTAGTTAGAGGTTAACCATGTGAGCCCCTCGTAAAGTCCGTCCCCTGAGGTGGCACAGGAGGGCTGCACGTACCAGTTCCTATCCCGAATCCGGGTCAGGCCCAGTTTCTCCTGGATCTCATGGGGTTTCATGGCATCGGGCAGGTCCTGCTTGTTGGCGAAGATGAGGATTATGGCGTCCCTCATCTCCCGGTCATTGATAATGCGGTGCAGTTCCTGGCGGGCCTCGTCGATGCGGTCGCGGTCGGCGCAGTCCACGACGAAGATCAGACCCTGGGTCCCGGTGTAATAATGCCGCCAGAGCGGCCGGATCTTGTCCTGGCCACCTACATCCCACACGTTGAACTTGACGTTTTTGTAAGTCACCGTCTCCACGTTGAAACCTACAGTAGGGATCGTGGTCACCGACTGGCCCAGCTTCAACTTGTACAGGATGGTTGTCTTGCCTGCCGCGTCCAGACCCAACATGAGGATCCGCATTTCCTTGTTCCCGAAGATTTTGGATAGCACCTTCCCCATCGCGTCGGAAGAGCCGGGGCCGGGGGCATTCAGGTGTCCCGGGTCCCCTCCACCAACAACGCCGCGGCCGCCGCGAAACCGAAACGAAGGCTTCCCGCCGCGAGAGCGCCCCGCGGCCTGAGTGCAAGTGGCTTCTTAGGTTGGGGCAAAGGCCCGCGCCCGCCGCTCACTCGGGCATCCCCGGCCGCACAGTCGCGCCTCCCGCCGCCGGGCCCCGGTCTGCGCTGGGAGAGCCGCCGCCCTGCTGAGGCGCGGCCGGCCCGGAACTGCCCTTCCCCCCCGGAGCCCGCGAGCGCCGCCGCGCTTCCCGCTCCAACGCCGCCGCCGCCGCCGCCTTCTCCTCGGCCCGCCCGCCGGCCCGTGAGCTCAAGGCTCACCGCCGACCCAGCCACCTGAGCGGGAGCGCGGCTCCGGCGCCCCGTCAGGTCATGGATCCTCGCAGGACCTCGGTGCGCCGCCTGCGGAACACAGAGGGAGAAGGGAGTTACCGCCGGAGTTCAGCGGGACGAGCGGAGGTGAGGCGACCCGGCTTTCCAGCTCGGCCCGCGGAGGTTACCTCCAGCCGCCGCCCCGAGCGCGGACTCCCTCCGGCCTCCACCTCCTCCTAGCTCTGCCGCCGCCGCTGCCGGAAAAGGCGCGGAGGCAACCGCCTCACTTCCCCTCCCGTCCACGCAGGCGCAGCACAGGCCGACCGTTCGGACGAGCGCGACCTCTGAGAAGAGCGGCCCGCGCGCCTCGCGTCATGAGCGCCACGCGCGGGGGGGCGGGGCTACGGCGTCTCGGAAGGCCCTCAAGGTGTGGGCTGCGCGCGGCCGGCCAGCCTCGGGCTTCGGCCCGCGCCCACCTGTCGCGGTTCTGCGGCTCGCTGCTCCCAGGTTCTGTCCTCTCCACTCCACCCCGTGCATCCACAGGGACCGGGAGAGCAGACCACCGGACGGAGCCCGCTCTCCCCGGGCTCCCGCGACGCCCCTCAGCCGCCTCTGGGCCTGCTCCCCAAGTCCTCGGAGCCCGCCGGACGCCACGAGAGCTCCCTGCGACTCGCCCCAGCTTCGTGGCCCGCGGCCCCCCAGCGAAGCCTCGCTCGCTGCGCTTCCCTTTCTCCGGCCCCTTGTCGTCTTCCTCGATCCCCGGAGCCTGTTTCCTGGGAGGCACGTGGGAGCCCGCGGGGCAAAGCAGCCCACGTTTCTGCTAGGCTCCAAAGAGATTGCCCGGAAGTGCTAATTATGAATATTTGAACCCAGTCTGCCTTACCAGAGCCAGCCCACGTTCTTCAAAGTTACAGTGTTATCGAAGAATTCCGTACCTTACTGCTTGGGACTTTTCAAACTGCGAAAACTTCGTATTTATCAACTCCTTTTTGTGGGCTTAGTTGTAGCCTCTCACCCACCCCCTCATTCGAAACCTTGAGATGATCTTAGCATAGGATTTCGAATCTGAAAGTCTACTGCGTCCCGTATCTGGCCTCTTAACCTTGCTGAGTTTATCTGGTGTGTAAACTGATCTTGGTTTACTCCGCCCCACTGGAGGATTAACAAATACACTGTGATCGACTTAAATCTTTTTCTACCAAGTGGTGATAAAATTAGTAAAATAAGGTGAAGGCTTAAGTATCACCGGAAGAACCGGAAATAGATTTGTTTAAAGAGGAAGATTCTCTTTGACAATACTTGTCCCTCAACGGTTTTTTTTTTTTTTGGGGGGGGTGAACCAGGGATTGAACTCAAAAGTTTGAATTTGCCAGGTGAGGAGCCACACCCCTGAGCTACATCCCCAGCCTTTCCTCAATTTTCTTAATTTGTGAAATAAAACTAGCTGGGCCTGGTGGCACATGGCTGTAATCCCAGCACCCTTTTTAGCTTGGCCTAAACAATTTAACAATTTAGGGAAACAGTCTCAAAATTTAAAAGTGAAGGAGCGTTCAGCCCAAAGGCCTTGGGTTCAGGTCCCAGTACTAAAAAGGAGAACAAAACCGGAAGATATACAATAAATGTAGAAAAACTCATCCGAACTTTTTGTTCAGTCTGTGAGAAACTTCAACTTGTAAACCAAGCTAGACAGTGTTTCATGATTTCTAATCTGTTGAATAACCACGTACAATATGCATATGATAGTCCTAACATTTTTCTTTTTTTTTTTTGTTATTGTGCTTAAGGTTTTGTTTTGTTTTTAGTTTAGTTTTTTTTTTTTTTTGAGACAGGGTCTCTCTTTGTAGTTAAGGCTGGTCCTGAGCTCACTATGTAGCCCAGGCAAGCCTTGAATTTAGCAATCCCCCAGTCTCTGAGTGCTGGGATAACAGGTGTGAGCCACCGCGCCGGCCCTGTGGTATGTGGTATTGATTGCTGGTGGGCGTGAGTCACCACGCCCAGCATTGTATGTGGTTACCGGGGATCAAACTCAGAACTTTGTGCTTGTGAGGCAGGCCCTTGAATCACTGAGCTAAGTTTTCGGCCCTGTTTTTAGTTTTTTTGAGACAGGGTCTCACTTTGTAGTTCAGGCTGGCCCTGAGCTCACTACATGGCCCAGGCAAGCCTTGAACTCAGCAATCCTCCTGCCTCTGCCTCCCAAGTGCTGGGATTACAGGCATGAACCACGCCCGGCTTCCTGACATTATTTTTATAACAGGAAAATACTGTCTTAGTTCTCTGTTCCTTTAAAATTCTTTGAAAAGACAGAGTTTGCCCCTGTTATGTAAAAATTGTATGGTTTTCTGGGTTAAACAGTATTTCCAGTCCAAAATCTTATTTCTATTTTAACTATTTTTAAACATTAAGTACTTTTAAAATCTGGTAATATTTTGTGATTTTTTTTGGTACAATACCATATTTGTAAAATAACATTTCTCAGCTGTTAGAATCAGAAAGATACATGCTTTTAAAAAAAAAAAAGTCCAAATAACTGGAGTGAAGGGCCTACCCACTAGTATTTTTTAAAGGTCTATAAATCTTAATATGCAGGTAAGATTGAGACCAGCTGAATGAAGTGCTAAATTCCTTTCACATTCAAAATTCTGTGAATTCCAAGGCCAGGCTACATAGTGACCTCAAAGCCAATCTAAGATACACAGTGAGATACTGTCTCAAAAGAAAAATTAAATTCTATCAATTCTGCTCCAGCTTGATGGTGCTTCCTTATAATCCCAGCTACTTAGAAGGCCAAGGCAGGAGTATCTCAAATTTCAAATCAGCCTGGGCAGTTTAGTAGGACCCTGTTTCAAACTTTTAAAAATTCTGGAAATAGTGGTTAGCATACATCTGTAATTTCAGCACTCTTGGGTGAGAACATGTCTCCAAATAAAATATTAAAATGAGCTGTAATATAAAGACCCTAGGTTCAGTCGGTGAGTAAAAAAGAAAAAGAAGGAGGCCTATGGGTAAGTATCCATGCAAATCTCAAATTCCATGTATTTGTTACCCTCATTCTCAAGATATACGTGATACGCCAAGTACGCTTTTTTCCCCAAATACAGTTATTTTCCCAAATAGACTTTGAAGGGGTGATACAATAATCATCCACCAGTAGAACCTAACAAAGCATTAGCCCTGTTAGGTAGACACCTGATTATATTTACTTTCCCGTTAAGTCATTTGAGAATAGATAAGGACAAGGGCCAGTAGCTCAGTGGGATTGCTATCTGCCTTACAAGTGTGAGGTCTTGAGGGTCCTGAGTTCCATACCCAGTACTAAAAACAAGGAAAAGAACAATGAGAGGCTCCTACCTAAAAAAAAAAAAATATATATTGATAAGAACGGTTCAAGAATTACCATCATTTCCAATTTGTTAGAATTGTGTTTCCTCTCAGTGTAGTTTGTGAACGTAGTTTTTATACCAGCTGTTTGAATCAGTACGATTATTGGAATGAGAAACATTTCCTATCACAGATATATATGACATCCTCCAGGAAAAAGCAAACAACCTCAGAAATTTCACTTTCTATCAGTATTTTTTAAACTACATCAAGATTATTTTACCTTATAGCTCGGGCTACATAATGAGCTCAGGGTCAGCCTGAGCTATATACAAAGTGAGACGCTGTCTCAAAAAAAAAAACAATTATTTTAGCCTAAACAATAGAGTTTACAATGCTGATGCCCTGAGTTGTGTTTTTTAGAAACAAGCTAAGTCATTCCGAGTGTTTCATGAGTTCAGGACTCTGAACCTTATAATTAAATGTTAAAGCAACAGTGCTTATGGTGTTGTTTGTTTGTTTGTTTGTTTTGCTCGTAGCATGTGCAGTTCCAGTTGTTTTGCATTCCTGGCGATCAGTTGCACTGTCACACACCGTAATGTCCTCTGCTACTGTTTTGGGGCAGATGGAGTTCAGGGAATCTCAAAGGACACCAAATATCTGAGGGCTAAAATCTCTGTCCTGCTTTTATAGATTCCAATTTAAAATTTTGTAGCTTAGACATTTTATCCTTTGCATTTGTTATAGATATTAAATTAACGAAGTGACATAAGCAAAATGCTGACTTACTGATCAATGGGTCATGATGATACTAAAGTTTTATTTTAAGATATCACACATATTAGCTGAAATACAGTATCGCCTATACTGTAGTATTTTGTACTTTATCTGCCTTATTTCCTAACTTCCTGGTGGGTGTCAGCTTCCCAAAGGAATACTTCTGATGGTTTGGTGGTAAAAGCAAATTAGAAACTGGGTATTGTGGTGCACACCTGTAATCCCAGCACTCAGGAGGCTGAGGCAGGAAGATTGCTGTGAGTTTGAGGCTAGCCTGGGCTACATAGGAGACTATGTCTCTGGCAAAATAAAACAGCAAAACAAAACAAAAAGGAAGGTAGGACTGTTACAGAACCCAGAGTAAAGGATTAATCTTCCAAATCTCAAGAAAAAAATTGGTAAATGAGAATTAAATTGTGTCATATAATGGTACAAATTCCCAACAGTGAGTGTGATCATGATGTAGATATACAATGTACCAATAAAGGTAAAAATAAACTAAAAAAAATTGGTAAACCAGTAAATTTACTATTCATACATTAGAAATTATATAAAGTAGACAGGCATAGCGACACACACTTGTAATCCTAGCACAGGAAGCTGAGCCAGGAAGATTGCTATGAGTTCGAGGCCATCCTGGGCTATTTAGTGAGTTCAAAACCAGCTTGACCTACAAAGTGATAGCCTGTCTCAAAAATGGGCCAGAGATTTAGCTCAGTGGTTCCTGCACCTGCCTAGCAAGCGCAAGATCCCTGGTTCCATCTGCAGTAACCACATACAGCAATACCAGGCATGGTGACTCACGCCCACCAGCAATCAGTACCACATACTGTAGTGCCATGCATGGTGGCTTATACCTGTAATCACAGCACTCAGGAGGCAGAGGCAGAAGGACTGCTGAATTTGAGGCTTGCCTGGGCTACATAGTGAACTCAGGGCCAGCCTGAACTACAAAGCAAGACCCTGTCTCAAAACAATAAAAAGGCCAGGCGTGGTGGCTCCCGCCTGTAACCCCAGCACTCAGGAGGCAGAGACAGGAGGATTACTGAGTTCAACACTTGCCTGGGCTACATAGTGAGCTCAGAGCCAGCCCGAACTACAAAGCAAGACCCTGTCTCAAAAAAAAATTTAAATAAGGGCATCTGGAATGAACAGACACTTCTCAGAGGCAGAAGTCAAAGCAGCCAAGAAGCATATGAAGAAATGTTCAACATCGCTGGTCATTCGAGAGATGCAAATGAAAACAACACTGAGATTTCATCTCACTCCACAAAGAATGGCTGCTATTACAAAATCAACCAACAATAAATGCTGGCGAGGCTGTGGGCAGAAAGGAACCCTTCTCCCCTGTTGGTGGGACTGCAGACTTGTGCAACCATTGTGGAGATTCCTCAGAAAAGTAGGACTAGAGGTCCCATTCGACCCTGCTAGGAATATACCCAAAGGAATTTTAAAAATCCCATTGGAAAGACAGATGTACACCCTTGTTCGTAGCAGCTCAGTTCGTGATAGCCCAATCTTGGAAACAACCCAAATGCCCATCAATTGGAGACTGGAAAAAGAAGATGTGGTTTTTTAAAAAGGAGTATTACTCTGCCATAAAGAATGACAAGATTCATTCATTTATGTGCAAATGGAGACACCTGGAGGACACACTAATAAGTGAAATAAATAGATCACAGATATACAAATACCAGATCTTTTCTTTGATATAAGCACCTGTAGGGGTAAAGGAGCTCTAGAATGTATGATAGTTTTTGTAGAATGGGAACTATCTAAAAGGAATTTGGTGTGGGAACATAATGAGGGGAAGGAATAAATATGATTCGGAAAAAAATAAAAGTATGTAGGGGCCGGAGATTTAGCTCAGTGGTTCCAGTGCCTGCCTTGCAAACGCAAGGTCCTGAGTTCGATCCTGGTAACCACATATAATGCTGGGTGTGGTGACTCACGCCCACCAGCAATCAATACCACATAGCACAGTGCCAGGCGTGGTGGCTCATGCCTGTAATCCCAGCACTCGGGAGGTAGAGAGAGGAGGATTGCTGAGTTCCAGGCTTGCCTGGGCTACACAGTGAGCTCAGGACCAGCCTGAACTACAAAGCGAGACCCTGTCTCAAAAAAAAAAAACACAAAAAAAGAGTATGTATATAGGAGGTGGGGGGTGGGGTGGGCAG
>PVIC010008019.1:0-14013 GCA_004025085.1 Thryonomys swinderianus
AAAGAAAGAAAATGAATCCAGACATCTCATACATGCTCCATAGTAGTAAAAGCAAAGTAAATTCATCTGGAATTTGTCCTACATCATTTATTCATTTATTGCATGTTTTATTTGCCCTGTCCAGCTCTCTTGTGGTGTTCACATATAAAAATGGAAGCACAACTCCTCAACATCAATTCTCAGTCTGGGAATGGAAAAGAGTAGATAATAAGACAAACAAACAATTATGAACAGAGTAGCAAATACAGAGGTACGTGTAAGCAATGGATAAGAATGGAGGTATATGGCCCCTGCTCCAGATTGCTGCACTCCAGACTGCTCTGCCACAGTTCACTTTTTCCACATGGAAAAAAGCCACATGGAAAAAAGCACTGGGATTCACATGGCAGAGACACTATTGGCCTTAAAAGCCACCAGGAGTTGGAATAGCAGTCTGGAGTGGCAGGGAATGGGAAAAAATAAGAATTAAAATATATCATACACAGGTACAAATTCTCAGTGATGAAGGTAATCATAATGTATACCTAAAACATGTCAGTAAACTCAATAAAGGAAAAGAAAGAATGAAAAGAAAAATCACCAGTATTTCTAAAGTAAATAGAAGTGTTTTTGTTTTGTTTTGTTTTGTTTTTTGGTTTTGTTTTTTGGTTTTTGTTTATTTTCCTTTTTGGAGACAGGGTCTCGCTTTGTAGTTCAGGCTGGCCCTGAGCTCACTATGTAGCCCAGGCAAGCCGCCGCAAACTCAGCAATCCTCCTGTTTCTGCCTCCAGAGTGCTGGGATTACAGGCGTGAGCCACCACGCCTGGCACTGTGGTATGTGGTATTGATTGCTGGTGGGCGCGAGTCTCCATGCCCAGCATTATATGTGGTTACCCGGGGTCGAACTCAGGACCTTGCACTTGCAAGGCAGGCACGGGAACCACTGAGCTAACCCTTGTTTTGTTTTTTAAAGAAAGCTGTATTAAAGAGTTGCTTCATTAGGGACAGAGATTTAGCTCAATGGTTCTGGCACCTGGCTAGAAAGCACAAGGTCCCTAGTTCAATCCCTAGTAACCACATACAACAATACTGGGCGGAGTGACTCACCCACTAGCAATCAGTACCACATACCACATACCACAATGCCGGTGGTGGTGGTGGCTCATGCCTGTAATCCCAGCACTCGGGAGGCAGAGACAGGAGGAGTGCTGAGTTTGAGGATTGTCTGGGCTAATAGTGAGCTCAGGGCCAGCCTGAAGTACAGAGTGAAATCCTGGCGAGAGAGAGAGAGAGAGAGAGAGAGAGGGAGAGAGAGAAGCTCATTAGTGAAAATGAAGCAAAAAGGGAAAGTGAAAAGGCATGTATGCACCCATGTTCACAGGAGCTCAGTTTGTGATAGCCCAGTCTTGGAAACAACCCAGATGCCCATCAACTGGAGACTGGATGAAGAAGATGTGTGCGTGTGTGCATGTTTGTGTGTCTGTGTGTGTGTGTCTGTGTGTGTTTTAAATAAAATGGAGTATTACTCTGTCACAAAGATTGAAAAGTTTGAGTCAATTATGTGCCAGTGGATACACCTTGAGGGCACACTAATAAGTGAAATAGGTCACAGATACGTAAATACCACATCTTTTCTCTGGTATGAGAACCTGTAGATGTAAATGAGTTCTAGAATGTATGATAGATTTTGTGAAATAGGAAATACTCAAAGGGAATGTGGTAGGGGAAAGTAACGAGGGGAAAGAATAAATATGATTTGAAAAGAAAAAGAAAGCAAATGTACATGGGGGTGGGGGTTTGTGGGGTGGGTAGGGATATGGATAAAAATGAGAATAAATTCATGTCATATGCTGGTACAAATTCCCCAATGTTGAGTGTGATTGTGAGCTGTATATATAGTGTATCAATAAAGAATTCAATTTAAAAAAGAAAAAATGAAAGAGGTTCCAGAGGAGGCAAACCCAGCCACTGGGCAAGTCCAGCAGCGGTGCCAGGGCTCTGGGAGTGGAGCTTAATGCTTGCGGCTCCCTCGTGTAGCAGCAGACACTCGGGAAGAGCTTCTTGATAGCAATCACGTCTGCAAACCTTTCAAGACTGGTAGGATTTGTGATCAAATTGCACGTAAAGATATAGAAGCGTGAGTCTAACTCCACACTGACAATTTTAAGAACAGTTTTGCATAATCTATCCAAGAATGGTGCATACTCTTCAATACAATATTCAGACACCTAAATCAGTATCACAAATTAACACACACACATAGAAGCAAGTAGGAGGGTTTTCTCTACAGCATTGTCATTAGGCCAAAACAAGGAAGTGATTTATATGACTACTAATAAGAAAACAGCCAGATAAGCTAAGAATATTGGCAATATGAATATACCTAGCAATATGTGGAACACTAAAATTTTGACAACAGCAGAAAATCAATCTTTAAAATCATCTTTGCAAAGAATATTTTAGAAAAGACAGCATAAATATATGTGTGCATACACATAAACTTTCATAATATTATATAACTATAAAATCTCAGCTATTTAAAAAAAGAAAAAATGAATGTAAAACACATTAAAATATTGTTTATGTTACTACTGAGTGAGTAGATATTGATTGGCTTTTCTGCTCATTGGACCTGCTTAACCTGGCTTCTAGGGATTAACGCCAAACAATGGTTCTTCAATGGTTCTTCATGGAAAACAGTCGGGGGTGCTCAGCACCCAAACCAACCATGAAAAGCTTCAGGAAAAATGGGCATCTGCACTTTTCTTGCCTGTGGTTCTTCTACATAGATGTCTCAAGCAAGGACAGCACATTATCCTACAGTCCGGAGAGCTGATACCTTGCTAATATCCAGAAGTTCCCAACAGTTTTAAATAATGCTGATGAGTCAGTTCTTCCTGTTTAACTAAACTTCAGTTAGTCCCTGCCTTTCTTTCCCAGTAATGCTGGCCAACACTTACTTAAATATCTACTGTGTAAATGTTAATGTTTCATAGTATGTCTTCCAACAAGTCAGTTCTGTGAAGACTTTCTAGTGATGTGGTGATTTTGTGTAATTTCCTATGTATTCTGAGTATTCTAATCCTTATGGTAGAGTTTCCAAATTAAGTAATTCCCACAATTTTGCGTGTCTTAAGTATCTTTGGGGAAAAAATACACTGCACTGTGGCAAATACCAGGTAACACTTTCTATTTAACATTCTAAAAGGGCTCAGGGACATATTAAATGAAGTTCTATAGAATAGCTATTGTATATTGCCTATTAAGATAGAGTTTAAAAGCTAATTACATATTCATCAGTGCTTACTTACTGAACCATAGAAACACCTAAATAAGCAATTTGTAGTTATCCAGTGTGAAATAGTTATCCTATTAACACTTAATTCAAGCCATGGGGAAAAGCCTTTCTTCAATCCAAAGATAAAGTGGAAGCCAATACTTTCTTTGTTGGCTAATGGGGCCCAATGTAGTTAAGCTAACAAATGCTGAACATTTTCCTCTAACTGTCCTGTTTTCTTGTTCACCTAAAAATTATGCATCAAACTACAGAGGTTACTGTGAGTGATTTATATACCACCTATTTTATTCCTATTAGCATGTTCCTTATACATCATTTTGTATCTTCAATCTTTATAATGAAGCATAAATGTTTTCTACCTTTCAGAAACTTGAAAACAACATACTGAAAATTTTAGAGCCAGGCTTTTTTTAGCTCGGGGTTGTGCCTGCCTTGTAAATATAAGGCCCTCGTTTTGATCTTAGTACAATTTTTTATTCAATTTTCTACCACCAGTTTTTTTTTGAGAGATTGACAATTTACCTGCACTCAGAAGCAATCCAAATGCAGCATTGTAAATTTAAAATTAAAAAATGATTGATGCTTTCCTAGGTTATCATTCTCTAAAGCATTTATGTTTGAATGTATCATAATTAAATGTAGTGTTTATGCCCCAGTCATTAGCAATTGATACATAAATTCTCAGCAGACTGAACTGTATCATTTAAATCAATGATTGAACAGCATCCAGTGCTAGATTCTACCTTCAGATGCTTAACCAGTGTCCCTCAAACATCTCTCTTTTCTAAGTTAGGAAGACTGCAAAACTATCTTTGATGCAGTACTCACCAATACGAAAAAAAAAAAAAGATGCAAGCACAATGAGGTTAGAAACAGATTATTGAATTAATGCCCCCATTTTGCCAGTGGCCCCTGCCACCAATAGTACTCCATGATCTTCAGAAACACACTGAAACTTTTTGAACCTCAATGACTCCATTTTTATTATACTTTAGGTATTTTATGTGGATTTAGAAATTTTTTACAAATCTATATTATTGTTTAAAATGTGCAATATCACATACTCTATCATTGCTTCTATGAGCCACAAGGTTGTCATCAGTTTGCCCAATGGCCCAAAAGGCTGTTTGTTTGTTTGTTTGTTTTTTGTTTTGTTTTTGAGACAAGGTCTTGCTTTGTAGTCCAGGCTGGCCCTGAGCTCACTGTGTAGCCCAGGCAAGCCTTGAACTCAGCAATCCTCCTGTCTCTGCCTCCTGAGTGCTGGGATTACAGGCGTGAGCCACCATGCCCAGTTGAAAAAAAGACTTTTCTACAGACCCATCACTCTGCTAGCTACAGAACTCCCTGTGGGTTCTCATTTCTCCCCAGGGAAGCACACTAATTAGTGGAAGAAGCTGGTGTTTGAGTAAAATGCTTTTGTTCATGGCCTTTTCACATTGGTCACTGCCATCTACTCCCTGCTCCCCATCACCCTGAGTATCATACAAGCAGAAAACTGAGCAAAGTAAGTCAGTAAATTGACAAATCCACACTATCACATCTTTTAAGACTGTTTTCATATTCTTCAACATGGATAATAGAGGAAAAAAGACATTTAACCTCACCAAACTAGAAGTATGGTAATTCTTCAGTACCCATGGGTGATTGGTTCCAGGATTCCCAGGATACTAAAATTCAAGGACACCCAAGGCCTTTACATAAAGCTCACATAGTATTTGCATATATTCTTATGCACATTCTCCCATGTATTTTAAATCATCTCTAGATTACTTGTAAAACTTAATAAATGTAAATGTTACACAAATTATTATGCTATATTGTTTAGGAAACAATGATATGGAGAAACAGCTGTACATGTGCAATTCAGATGCAATTTCATTTCAAATATTTTTAACCCATGCTTGGTTGAATTCACAGATGTAGAACAAGAAGTCATAGATATAAAGGATCAACTATAGTAAATGGATGCAATAATTTTAAAGGTGCTTACAGATAAAATGCAATCTCTCAGAGTTCACTTCTCCTTTGTTGGTGAAGGTTTGTGACTATTGTGACCACACAAAGGTTGAAGCAAATCTTTGAACCGAGTACTGTCCTCTGAGATTTTGGTTTCCATAGTGATGTTCTCTGTTCTCCAAGTGGCTGCTTGCTGTGCTGGAAAAATACTAGCAGCCTGAATAAGTCTTGGTCCATGTTGTCTTACTTAGGTTAGTACCTGACAGCTCCATGCAGATAAGCCTTCTTCATCTGCATTCCAGCTCTAAGTGTGACCCTAATCCTTTGCATTCTGATCCCCAGAAATTCTAAACAAATCCACATTTTCAAACATGAGTGTGTTGAGATTCATAGCCCTGTGTAATGGAATATGTAAGATGTTCATATATGGAACAGTTTTCGTGTCTACAGTCATATTGCAAAATTGCTTTGAATGACTTTCATTCCAACAATACAACTTATTCCCACTCCCATCTCACTTCCTTGGATAAATGAGTACCATGAATTAGCTACAGAAAATGTGATATAGATAAAAGGAAAAAAGAAAATTATGTTGATGTTTTTCTTTAAAGATATAAATAAAAATGAAAGATTGAAAATAACTGCAACATATTTCATCTCTTTTCCAGTTCATTCAACAGCATATTTAAGAAAGTGATGAAAGGACAAGGGGAAGAAACAGAAAAGTGCCCGGGGCTAAATAAAACAAACACCAGTAGGGCAGAGCTGGCAAGTGAGTGGATCTCACCAGTAAAGAGAGCAAGTCACTTTTTATCATAAAATCTATCCATGTTTTCCTAAATTTTAAAAATTATTTGCCCTTAAATCAATAAAAACCAAGGACAAATCAAAGAGAATTCTGCTGACTTGATATTTAGAAAGCTGAATGGAGAACTCGATGAAAACCACCTTCATTTGGTATCAAATGCAAACTTTTTTCTCTCCATCTCCACCTTCAGCTGACTTTTCTATCTCTTCATGTGCTCCTGCATAGCTGGCTGTAGATATCACAACCAGAAAAATTATAATATCTTTTCCCAATTGAATTGTGACTGTGTCATTACGGAACACAGTGAGATTATTCTTCATTTTCTTTTCTCATCTTGGTATTTCCTCTGTTTCCCTTCCTGGGAGCTCACATAATTACATTTTTTGCATTTTTTTTACAGTATCTCTGTAGTTCAGGCTGGCCCTGAGCTCACTAGGTAGCCCAGGCAATCCTCAAACTCAGTAGTCCTCCTGCCTCTGCCTCCCGAGGGCTGGGATGACAGGCGTGAACCACCACACCCAGCACTGTAAGTGGTTGCCAGGATCTAACTCAGGGCCTTGTGCTTGCAAGGCAGGCGCTGGAACCACTGAACTAAATCTCCAGCCCGAATTCTTTTTAATTTTAATTTTATTTTTATGATGCTAGGCATTGAATCCAAAACCTTCATACGGAGTTACACCCTCAGTCTTGTTTGTTGTTGTTATTATTTTTGATGCTTTTTTATGAAAGTGTCTCATTAAATCACTGGGTTTCCCAGATGTGGCTTGAATTTGTAATTCTCCTTCTCAGCCTCTTCTCAGACTTCCAGAATGCTAGAGTTACAAACTCCACCATGACTCACTGATTTTAAAATTGTTAAAGGTAGGAGCCACTTACCATTGTTATTAATGCCTGACATGTAGGAAGACCTCACTAAAACTTAGTTGGAAGGTGAGATACAGTGTTACTTTAGTTCACAAACTCAATTCTCTTCACAGTTCTAGTAGCAAACCAAACTAGACAAGAACTGAATTAAATTTCTCTATGAGATCAACATGGAACTTATGGGGCAGGGGGTTGTAGGGTTGGCAGGGGAATGGGAGAAAATGAGAGTTAAGTCACATTATATACTGCTAAAATTTTCAATGTTGATTGTGATCATTATATATATACATATATCATTATATATACATATATCATTATATGTATATACATTATATATACAATTAAGCAATAAAATTAATTAATTGAAAAAACAGACCTGGGTGTGGTGGGTCACACCTGTAATCCCATCACTCAGGAGGCAGAGGCAGGAGGATTGCTGAGTTTGAGGCTTGCCTGCACTACATAGTGAGTTCAGGGCCAACCTGAACTACAAAGTGAGACCCTGTCTCAAGAAAAAAGAAAAGAAAAAACTTGATTTGGTTTTCATCTGATTCATTTTATAACCAGAGTTGTGGAAAGAATCAAGTTTATGAACTGAGCTACCACTATAACTGGTTAATTCAGTAAGAGTTGATGGATGAAAACAGCAATGAATGATATAGGTATTCTTGACTTTGATACCAGCATGCTACTTGAACAATATTTAATGAAATTTTCAATTCATTCCCACATAACTTTATATGAAAAAACACATCCGACATTAACGGGAGAAGGTGAAGATTAGAGGAAAACCCATTTCTACAAAGACTAATGCAGGCATGACAGGGAAAGAAGCAGCTGTTTTCAGATTGTAGATCAACTCTGAGAAATCGCCTCAGTCCACTCTGCCTTCATTTACCGCAGTTTACCCTTTAGGCACATAAACTTCAGACTGGTGGCTGTGAGCAAGGATTTGCATTTTGATTCATTTCTTTTATCTGAAATCCTTAAGGATAGTGACATAACCTTGCTTCTTTCTGTTGTCTCCATGGTGACAAGAACTCTGCCCCTCTTCTCTGTTTGAGGCATGTTGTCGACTGGATCCAATATTCAAGGTTTCCTCCTGTGAGCAAAGCTTTCACCAATTAGTATGAACCTATCACAGCACATTTTGTGTAGCAGATTTCAGCAAATATTTCAATTTATTTCTTGATTACTGAGCTACATCGATAATTCTGCAGTGATAAAGTGTAGAGCATTGGTTTTGCTTCCTTAAAAAATAAATTGTTTGCGATAACTATTAGAGGTTCCTGTAGCTATAGTAAGCAATTGTTGGCATGTTCTGATTTAAAGAATATTACCTGCTCCTCCACTGCCTTGATTGCTGGAATTTCCTTCCTTTTAATTTAAACACCCCAGCTAAAAGCTCTGCGGTGAAAGTGTAGGTGCACATTTAAAAAAAAAATAAACCACTGAATATGTAATATTCTAACTGAATGGCGAGGTGGAGCACAATGCTTTCACAGCAAGTACTGCATAGATGGCTGTAGGAGGAGTAGGCGTGCAGCGCTGCCATAGGATGCAGGGAGCCCAGACACAGCAGCAGAACCCAAAGATGAGAAAGGCATGGAGAAAAGCCTAGAAAATGATATAACGGAAAAGATAATTAAAACGTGCATATTTCACACTTGCCCTCAAATATAACCTGGGCACTATTGCCACTTTTCTATATTCTCGCAATGAAGGAACAGACATTTTAATCTCTAAAACAGGCTTTGCAAATTTCCCTTGCATTACTTAATGCAGAAAGCATGGAATGGCTAGCCAAATTTTATCATAACACTGACCAAATCTGTATCATTTTCATAGTCTTCTCTCAAAGCAGAGAAATATAGGTATCCATCTTAAATAGTTCTGTAAAATCATAACTGAAGGTAATGGGTTTATTTTGTTCCTATTAGATCTGCAGTCCTGTGTCTGTTTGATCTAATTTCCCCGAAGTGTTCGCTAATAAGTAGGAAGGTGAAATGGGCCCATTCGCAATGGAACAGAAGCCACAATCTATGATGGGCACGAACATTTCCTAAGGTCTTGTTTTAGTTAGCGCACAGGAAGCGGGGCCAGTGAATAACAACAAGTTTTAACTGAAACTCTTCAGTGTTTAAATCTTTAATTAGCAGCCAAGGATAGACTGTTTCATTTATCCTTCTTCCTCCCCTCACTCATTGCCTGGCCTCATGCCAAGGACATGCTTCCTTGGCAATCCTTTCATGAGATCCCTGGTCGTTCTTTCTTTCACATTTTCAGGAGGTATGACTGAGGTCCTTCCTGACTTCAACCACTATTTCCTCCCTGACCCTCCAAAGTAGTCCTTTGGGAAAAACATATTACCTAGAAATACCATCCTCTCCTTTCTATTGCTCTCACCTGTATTTTATTTTCCTCATTCACAGCAAAACCTGATACTGTTGCCGACTCTATGGATTCTTGTGTTTCTCAACAGAACAGTGGCACAGTAATGTAGAAACAAGATCTTTGCATTGTCCAACAGAGCGCAGGAAAGAAAGCTCCTCAGGGAGGGGAATTCCCAGGCTGACTCAAACAAAAGGACAGGAAGAGGTCGTTTTACAGACCTCCTGGAGAAGGCAGACGCCCTGGCTTGGATGTCATTGCGCGTGGAGGTGGCATTCTCACTGCCCATAGGGTCCTTCTCCTTGTGCCTTTCCATGAGACAAATGTTGATGATAATGACAAATGAGATGATAATCTTGAGTCTCCCCTACATGTTATTATGATGATGAAGCAAAGGCTACTGTAGGTTATGTTAGAGATTGTTCCACTTGTGTTTGCTCTTCGTCACTGGGAGAAAACGTCTAACACTGGTGAGAATTTAGGTTCCTCTTCTGCCTTAGTAAGATGATTGATAGCAAGATTTGTTTCTTTAGACAGGGTCTCACTACGTAGCCCAGGCAAGGCTTGAACTCAGCCATTCTGCCTCTGCTTCCCAAATGTTGGGATTGCAGGCATGAGCCACCATGCCCAGCATTGTGGTATGTGGTACTGATTGCTGGTGGGTGTGAGTCACCACTCCTGGTACTGTGTGTGGTTACAGAGAATCAAACCAGAGATTTTTGCATGCAGGTGCCAGAACCACTGAGCTAAATCCCCGGCCTGCAAGATTTTTTTTTTTAACTCAAGCTTCCTTATATGCCTGCTAACCACACAGTCATTGATTATCAACCTGACTCTTTGATCACCATCCCCCGATACTTTTAACTAACCCTCTAGCACTGCAAATATTAGCAATTATCTCAATACCTGCTTAAAGACTTTGCCTCTTCTTCAAGTCCTCCTATTCTGGAGAACTCGCCACTTAAATAGACAAACATCCAACTTCCAAGCCCTCAGTTCTTGACAACCTTAGATCCAATGACACACTCTTCTATCACTTCAGTTCCTGTGCCTATGACCTTGCTCCAATCGTTTTCTTTATCTATAACTACCCTAATACCAAAATATCTTGTTTTCTGATCAGAAATTTTTTAATATCATCTTTTGGCTTTATGACCTCCAGCATTCTTCTTTCTCCCACTCTAGGAGTCACACATACTGAATTATTACTTGAACAAATGATGAATGAATGCAATTATAAAATGCACAGGAATGTGCCAATATCCCAGACCCACAATCTATCTTCCTCTAGTGAACAGAAACATCTAGATCCTGGGATAAGTCTGCTTCCAAGATGTTAAGTTACACTGCTGTGTCCAAATAAATATCAGCCTCCTATCATCACAAAATACCTCGATACCTAGGAATGGGTCAGGTTGAGAGATGGAAAACTCAGGAAAATCAGGAATATGTCCTTCATCAGACACTAACAATATAATAGAATTTTTATTTGACAAGAAAATAAGCTTTCAAGTATGACACTTTATAGCTGAGGATACCAGAAAATTAAATATGTCACAAAGTACCTCTCTTATTTTTCCCTACTTGTTTTGACCTTCTGGGATTAAAGATACATAAATCCTTTCCCTGACTGACTGAATAAAAGTAGCTCCAAAAAATGTATGTTTAACTGAACCAGTGACTGTAGTATAAGTATCACTTGTAAGTGTCCAAAACATCCTTTACTAGATTAAGCACACATTTTAATAAGTAACTTTAGGCTGTTTCTCAGTTCTTCTCTATGAGATCCATAAATTTGGATGTACAGCTATTTGTACAATGTTAAACCTGAAAATTTCCCTTCTTTCAGTGTGAAAAAGACATCTATCTACCTCAATCCCACAAAATCATTGAAGAATTAAAAATCAGATAAAGTCATTTCTAATATGAACTTTCCTGATTTCACTGTCATTCTATAAAATATCCTCATAAATCTCTTACAGTCCTTAAACAACATTGCCATGACGTCACTATTCTTTAAAAAAAAAAAAACTATAGTTTCTCCAGGAGAATAAAACTGTCTTATCTCTAGAATGCAATGACTCAGTTCACAGTAGTGCTCAATAATTGTTTATAAACATCTATATGAGTGAATGACTGGGCCTCTACCAATGTGACCTAATTAATTCAATGAATATTTATGAAGCATTCACTATATGCCCACTTATTATTCTACATGCTGGCAATATGTCAGTGAACAAAGCAGGTAATAATCCCTGACTCCAGGAAACTTATAATTTTTGCATCATAGGGAAGCAAAATTAGTAGCCATGGAGAAATGTCAACCAGATGTCCTTTCAAAGTAAGTCCATTGAAAAAAATCTACCAAAATGAAGTAGACTGCTCCCAGCTAATGACTGAATCCAGAATGAGTGCTAGAAATGGGCAATTTCAGCCCACTGGAGAATTCATTTAATGGCTAATATTTATTCTAGAGCTTTCCATAGGTCACCTGTTCAAAGTTTGCTCAAAACTATGTTGTATCCAGAGCACCTTTCTTCCCAAGTCTCCTTCCAACCATCTTATCTTTTCCATAGAAGTCAGGTCTGTAGTTTACCTGAAAGTTCTCCATACCTCCACTACCCTTCATTTACAGCTGTTTCTGTCTCATGTTTTGAATTCCACCTTAGGGTATCCTTGTAGGAGGAAATGGGCTAATACAGAAGAGTAAAAGAATTTCTTACTTTGATATTTTAAACAAGAAATAGGTTATCACACTTACCTGACTGCTTATCTTGTTTTTACTATTGAGTTGTTCCTTTTAGAAATCCACAAAGACAAAAGCATTACTAGTATGATAAAACAGTCATGTAAGTGTGTGGCAGACAGGATAACCACTAGAATCATAATACATGCTAAATGTTTTACTAGAGCAAATTCCATACATCTCTTTCATCTCTCTATTTAATGTCATCATGGTAGCCGGAAATCCACTATACATATATTAGCAAATTGGAGTTATCAGTTTTGTGTATCTGTGTGTATGTGTTATCAGACAGCTATTTTATCTTGTTTCCAGACAACTTCAGACCCTATTCAAAGGAGAACAAGATTATACATACTGTCAAGAAAAAAAGCAAGCAAAACTTTGTTGAAGCTTCTTGAAAATAAAGCCCATCTAGTTCTAGGTACGAACAGTTCAGTGGTTTCTACACTGGCTCCTTTAAGCATACATGCTTGGCATTGCCGTACCTCTCTTTCCATCAACCTCCTCATCTTTGTAGCATCTTCCAGTATAGCTGCCAGGAGGCCTGCAGACGGCAGCTTATGCATTTCTTTACCTGTTAATATGGAAGCTCTGTTGGATTACTCAGAAAATGCATTGTTTAATGAAAAGAATTTATTTATTCTTTGTGATTAATCACATTCCATTGCTCCCTAACTTAAGCACTGAAATGCAAACTTGAAATGCATAAACACTATTGTTGCTAGATATTCAAAATATATCATTTCTGACAGCTGTGTGATTAATATGAATTAACTGACACTCATTATTCTTCAAAATTTATCTCCTATGATTGCTCATGTCCTACATTTTTATTTTTTGCTATTCCCAGGCATATTTAACATCCCCGGAACACAAAATATATTCTGTTGGACCACCACAGAAATATTTTGCTTATTTTCTTCCCTTTGGTTTGGTCTTTATTGTTGTTGTCTTTTTTTAAAAAAATAAAAGTTCTTGTCAAGCCAGGCATGTTGGCTCATGCCTGTAATCCCAGCACTCAGGAGGCAGAGGCAGGAGGATTGCTGAGTTCAAGGCTTGCCTGGGCTACATAGTGAGCTCAGGGTCAGCCTGGACTGCAAAGTGAGACCCTGTCTCAAAAAAAAAAAAAAGTTTTTGTCATGTGTCTTTACAGTGTTACATTCAAAAATATTGATTTTTTTCAGGGGCTGGGGATTTAGCTCAAGTGGTACTACACCAACCTTGTATGCACAAGGGCCTGGGTTTAATCCCTGGTACCGCCAAAATATATATATATATATATATTGATTTTCTTATTTTCTGTGATCCTAATAAAATAACCATAGCAATGAAAATAGAAATTATGTATTTACCCCCATGAGCTTTATAATATATTAGCATAAATTCATTTTAGCAAACTATTGATCAATAATTTGGTCCACTTCTCCAGAGGACAAAAGAACTCATTCCTGTCCCTTTAATGGTCCTGAGAACACAGTAACATTGAAACACATTTTCCACAAGTCCTTTGACAAAGCCCAGTGTTTTGAGTATGATCACATAGAAGAAGCCAAACAAAACATGTGTTGCTCAAATGATTTTTTTCCCTATTCCCACACCCAAATCAGAACTCATCCACAGTCACCATTGCCCCTACGGAGCACAGAAAAAGCCTAGCACTGAAATTTTCTATAAGAAAGGTGTTCTTTCTAAACTCTTTATTTTTAAAATATACTATGTAATGTTTTTAACATTCTGATGTGTTTGGGAATCCACTTGTATTAAATGGCACAGAGAGGGTGGATGTATTTTTCAACTTTTCTAACTTCCTAGAGATATTAATGTTCCTTGTTGCTAACTAATGTTCATGAAGCTTTCTCCCTTTTTTCTGGTTTTCTGGTTTAAATACCAAAACACAGCGTTTCCTCAGTTCACACATTTTTGTGAATAATTTGGTCCACAGACAAAAGCTTTTTCCAAAATGTTATTTCT
>PVIC010008019.1:14113-27853 GCA_004025085.1 Thryonomys swinderianus
GGATTACAGGCATGAGCCACCATGCCCAGCATTACATGTGGTAACCGGGGATTGAACTCAGGTCCTTATGCTTGCGAGGCAGGCGCCGGAACCACTGAGCTAACCCTCCGGCCCTGGCTGTCAGATTTTAATTGGAATAAATTTGAAATTAAGTTAGAGAAGTTGCATGCACTCTTGCTGTTTATTAAAACCTAAATAAATATTCCAAAAACATTAGCAGCAATAGACAAGACAATTTCCAACTATCTGGTATCTTCAACTCAGGCATTATACAGCCATCTGATTAATAAGGAATTTTGACAAATGATAGCTGTGACTTCACCCATGAAAGAAACTGTTTATTTTACATCCAAAAACTGGGTGGGTAGGGGAATGGGGAAACTGAGATTAAATCGTGTCATATACTAGTACAAATTCTCTATATTGAATGTGATCATGATGTGTGTGTGTGTGTATTACCAATAAAGCTTCAAATTAAAAAAAAAACATTCGTAAGTGAATTTTGCCTACAGTGAATATACTGAATTTTTCTGTAATAAAGTGTGTTTTTAAAAGGGTAGTAGAAATGTTAAATTTGGGTTAAAAATCAGATTAATTCCTTACAGACAGCACAAGGCTCACACAATATAGTCAACTCCTCTGGCCTCAAAGTTCTTCATTTATGAAATTGGAATAAAGTTCGCTTTTCATAGGAAATGATATAAATATGGTTAGACCACCAATGCACAGATATTATCTGCATTGAAATCTTGGTTCAGTCACCCACTCTATAATCACGGATAAATAAGTCAGAGAATTTGGGAAATTCTTGGCCTCTGTTTTCTCATCTATAACACAGCACATTCCTGGTAGTCCAGCTGGTAAGCTGGCATATACTGCCCATCAACAGACTGCATATCCTCAGATAAGTTACCTTCTATAATGTGACTGAGGGGATGCATAGAGGAAAATGTAAGTTAAAAAAAAAAACTGAAGATTTAGTACCATTCACATGTCATTAATCTAAATCTTAGAAACATGTTTGTTATGTGTACCATATGTAGTATATCACAGGATGTATTATTACATTTGCAGTACTGAAATGCATCTCCCTGTTGACTTTTATGCTTCACACAGAGCTCATTTCTCTGAGAGCTAACAGACATGTATCACTTATGCAGGAGGAATACGGCACAGGGCTGTATGGAGTACATATCTATGAGTGGACTGGTCAGAAATCTCCTTATTTATTTGTGTCACAGGTCCCAGCACAGTGTGGACCTCAGTGTTTGCTCATTAAGTGTCTGTTCGTGTCATAAATAAAGAATTTATCAACATGTTGAAATTTGATCTGGGTTCCAATTTTTCCACTGTCTTCTCCCCTATACTACAGTCTATCATTTAAAAATATTTTTGAGAACAGTTTTATTCCTGGAAGGACTAGCCTAGATGATAGACTGGTCTGCCTTTGCCTTTAAAATAGATACAAATCTCATCCCATTTGGAGCAGTTTCTGCTCTGAAACCCGGATAGCTGCTGCCATGTCAACCTGCCGTCCAGCCCCTTTCAGTCTCCGTGCAGCAGACCCGTGTGTGCACAGTGTGGCCGGAGGCGCATCTGTCCGGCCCACTTGCCCAGCACAGCCCCGCACCGCACAGCAGCAGGGAGGATGTGAGCCAGTGTGGGAGGGGGATCTGTGCAGCCTTCCGCTCCATTCTCCTCCATCTGCGGTTTCAACAGACCACATCAGTTTGAAGAAAAGGCTAATTTAACACTGCGCTGAGTCCATGCTGTATTTAAAACGGTGCAGTCAGATAATTTCAACGGAAAATCTATCCAATAGTTATTGTTTACTGAGGGCTTGGTCTGACATTCTACACACAGCATGATTGTCATGAGCAAGAACTGCCTTTTAACCCAGCTGCACACCCCCAAGGCATAGTCCAGTGTCTCATCACAGTAATACTGCAGAATTGAATTATTAAGCCAGACCAAGTCACAAATTATTCATGCATTTTCTGATTTAGTTCACCATTTATCAAGAATTATGAACTACTTTCTGGAAGAAAAGAGATGAATAAGGTTTCTTTCTGCCACAGAAAGGCTCATAATTAGTGTGGGAGGTAGACATGTAAACTAATAGTTACATTAACAATAGAAAACACTGCACCGCATTTATGTATGAAATGTTATGAAAGTACCTAAGAAATGATGATCCAGTACCTCTTCCTGGCAGAGTGAAGAAGGGAAAATGAGAGTGAATTCTGGAAGATGACAACATATTCAAGAGGCAGAGGATTACAGCCAAGGGAAAAGAAACAGTAACTTGAAAGGAGTGAAAACACAATAATAATATTAATACAGTAACTAACACTTATCTCACACTATGTTGCAAATTCTCTTTTAAGACACGCCTCCACACACATACACACATACTAATTTAACAATCATACAATCTCTTACTATTATCCTTACTTTACCTAAGTGCAAAACACAGAAGTAATTTAGCAACATTAAAAGGTTCATAGGTAGCAAATGGTAGAGGGAAGGCTCACACCCAAGCGTCCCCTCTATGGCGGGTGTGTGACGCTGTGCGAACATTCCACCAAGTGCCAACTGCTACTTGGGGCTGAAATGAATATAGATTTATAGAAAGCAGTATCAGAAAACAAACTAGCATGGCAGAGTGGATCTGTTAGTATCCCCAGGTAAAGAGAAGAGTGAAGATCACTGTAGTTGAGTGGTTGCTCAGAGTACTTACCCATTAAGGACAGTGAAAGACCACTGGGTTCCAATAAGTTATTAGAACAGGCATGATATGCAGAAAACCATATTTACTAGGATTTTTTCCAGAATAATTCTAGGTGTGTCAGAAAAGAAAATGGATTAGGAATTGAGAGCAGCAGTGAAACCCCAGAGAAGTGCTGTAAAACAAAATCATGGCTCCTAAATACCTTTTCTACTGAGGCAATACTAACGTAAGATAAAGTGCACAAATGTTATTGTTTGCTTACATGTATTTTGAACATTTGTATATATTTGTGAAAACATCTCTGGCAATAGACATGACATGCAACATCTCTACATCCATAAATTCTATGTGGTTTCTCCTGTTAATTCCCTCTCCTATATAAAAACAATATCCATTCCTTCACCACTAATTAGTTCTGCCTATATTGGGGTTTCATATAAAAAGATGTATATAATATAGAGATTTGTATATAGTTTCCCTCGCTCATCATATTGTTTGGGGGACGATTCATCCATGTTGTTCTAATGGTTATTCATTTGTCTCTATTGTTGGGTAGTATCCCATTGTGTGATGACATAACCATGTGTATATTTGTTGTTTTATTAACAGAAATTCAAAGTTTTTTCAAGTGTGGAGACCTTGTACTATATGAATACTTGAATTGCATTTCCAGAGCTATGAGAAAAAATAAATTTTACTTTTTCTTTTTAAAACAACCTGCCTCAGATATTCCATTGTAGTAATGAAAAACAGACTAATACAGTGTTTATATAATTTCACTTTTAAAATAAACAATTATATACGGAATAGCTACATCACAAAATCAGAGTACTGTAATTCCTTTTTTCCTTCAAACTTCTTAAGAAAGGACTGTCCAATTATTGTTGATTTTCATTTAATAGAAGGTTTGCATGATTTTAGCTGGAACTCAGTTGTGCACAGTATCCAAAGGAATACTGTGCTTCCTTCTTCCTCTTCTCATGGAATGCTCAGCCACATAACTGAATAGTCAAATGAAAGACTATAGGTATGAAGAAATACCAGCTTGTTAATCCAGCAGAGGCACCAAAATTTCTTAGTCTGGCTTGACTATGCCATAGTTATAAATGTGGTTTTTCTTTTGAAGATTCTAAGTTATATTAAATTTGTATGTATCAACAGTAAATTTTGGCCAACATGGGTGGTCAGCTAGAAAACTAATGTAACAGGGTGGGTGAAAAATAATGCGATTGGCATCTTTGAGAATTATTAGCACTGAATTCAAGATATGTACAAAAACTGCTTCTGAATGGGTGAGAGGCACATAGCAGGTGCACTGTGGCAGATACTGGCTTTCTAATGATAGCAACATGATTTCTCTTTCATTGCATTTACTGAATCTCTATACCATAGTTCCACATTATAGATTCATTCAAAACAAAATGCACAGAACAGCCAGTGGTCTGAAGCCCCCTATCTGAAAGGCCCGTCGCTTAACACACCAGTGCACATCTGACATAACCCATACATATTCAGCATACCACAGCTTTCCAGTGGGTTTCTTTTCAAAAGCTTCCAAACTGTTGACCTGTCTAACCAAGTAGCTCTCCTTCACTGGTATAGTACCAGTTCTGAAAATACAGAAAACAAAAATATCCAGCTGAAATGACATGAGCAGAATGTGAATATCAGACACTGAGTAAGCCTTAACTGCGTCTATTTTATTATGTTTCTCAAACATTTTATGAAAATGGCAAGCAAAGACTGCTTGGACCTGAAATGTTTAAAGTCAGATTATGGAAAAGACAAGTCTATAATATTTGTTCCAAAAAGTCTTGGAAGAGGATATCTTTCTCCTCACCTTTCTGTGACATGCTTTGTCATTTTGCTAGCTGGCCTATCAGACTATGAGCCCTATCTCTGACTGACATGAAAGTCACTGGCTATGGTTTGGGCCACTTTAGTACAATGTATGGGGTCATTGTTTATTCAGTGGCATTGAACTGCACATATAGAACAGATGAAAAGGCTAAAAGAAAAGAAGAACTGAATTAGACCCATTTCTCACGTTTCTTCTACTTTTTATTATCTAGGTTGATCTCTTTATATCAATTCATGGTAGGTGGCCTGTTGTGTGTATTGTCTGCCTTAGGTGAGCTCTTATTTGAGTATTTTTCAAAACTGAAAATACATTTGGAATCACTCTTCCATTATATAAAAATCAGAGATGTTAAACATTTGGTATTTGAATAGAGTATAACCCCTGATTAATTGACTGTGAAAGTATCTATAAAGGGCAACAAGACTCGGTGGCTTTCATAGACCAGAATATTTGACCTGGCGTGCATCACTGGCAAATAGGAATCATCAGCCTCTGAAATGTTGGAACGAGGTTAGGTTGACTAACAAGGTGACTTCATTTGGAAGGCAGCATGGCTCAAAGCCATTAGGGAAAATGGATGCTATCTGTCCCTGAAATGTTTCAGTGATCTGCAAACCATTTACCTAACATCTGTGAGTGCTAATTGCACTTTATCAGAGTAAACAGACAAGATAGGCTTTATATATATATATATATATAACATCTAGGGGGATCACTAGTTCTGGATGGCTACTTCAGCCAGCTCTGACAGGAGCAGCCGTACACAGTAGGTAGCAGTATGTGAGGATTCTAGGTGACAAAGAAAGAAAGACTCCTGCCATACAAACCTTGGTGCTGATCTCTCTGTGTGGGCACATTTCTTATTAAATTAGAAATCCAGACTTGAAACAAAAGATGTGATGTGAAGATATGTCAGGCCTTCGTTTCTCTAGGGAAAAAACTGAAAACTGGTTACAAAATCAGAATTAACTCATCTAATTAGCCAAAAGAATACAGTTTTTCCTGGGAAAAGAAATAAAAGGCAATATACAACCTTTTATGCTGTATCTAAGTTAATTTATTTGAGTTTGAGTAGCCATGACCTTCATCCTCAGAATTATAATACCTCCTTTGCCAAATGGAATAAGAGCAGTAATATCACTCAGCTCAATAAGGGAAAGAAATAAACTACATAAAAATCTTGAAGTTCTATTTACAAAAGTAATAATGTCACCTAATTTCTGACAATGAGATAGATTGTTTCATATTTCTCTCCAAATCTCCTCCACAAAAATAGTTAATAAGTTTACTTTGATAATGATATTTTATTTTATTTTATTTTCAGATATTTATTGGTACATTTTGTATACAGCTCGCAATCACAGACATCACTGGGGAATTTGTACCAGTATATGAAACAAGTTAATTCTCATTTTTACCCACATTCCTACCCACCCACAACTCCTCACCCTTTATATACATGCTCTTCCATTTTCTTTCCGAATCATATTTATTCTTTCCCCTCATTATGTTCCCATACAAAATTCCCTTTGGAAATCTCCTTACAAAAACTATCTTACATTCTAGAACTCATTTACATCTACAGGTTCTCATAGCAGAGAAAAGATATGATATTTGCATATCTGTGATCTATTTCACTTCAGACTTCTAAGCATAAGAAACATTTGTCTTTATAACAAGCTTTGTTTTCAAGTTGTCTTCGTAAAAGTAGTTTTTATAAAATGAAATTACTGATAGGTAGTATTAATAAGCAGATAGCAAAAACTTTGATGCAAGGTGTCTTTGAATTTTGAAATCATTTTAGTGTTTATGTATTTGAGCATAACTCACTTTTCTGTAATATACTCTCTTAGCCAAAATTTGCCTCTTTTGAGACCCACCAAAATTCAAAACACCAAACAAAACACCAGATGAGTGGATTTTGAAAATTAATTTTTTTATTTATTCAGTTTTTTAATTGGTACATTTATTGGTACATTATATAGACACATCACAATACACCCCACACTGAGTATTTGTACCAGTATATGACACAACTTAATTCTCATTTTTCCCCTTCCCCTACCCACCCTACCCCCCAGCCCCTATATACACAAACTTTATTTCCTTTTTGTAAATCAGTTTTTTTCTTTCCTCATTATTTACCCCTAAACCCATTTCCCATTGAATATTTACTATTTCACAATATCAATCATGTGTTCTAGACTGAAAATTAATTTTAAAGAAAAAAATCTGCTCACTATAGAAAATGCAAAGTAGGATTGAGATGAACATATATGTGCATATATGTAAACAATTTGTAAACATTTTTATAATTTTATATGTCAATGAGGAGCCATTATTTCACTGTTGTTAGACATTCTCATGTTCATTTCCTTTCCATTCTGTCCCTGTTATTGAGATGAGTGTCTGAGAAAAAGTATTATCAGTGTTTTTTAAAAAAACGTGAGTTCTGCCGGGCGTGGTGGCTCACGCCTGTAATCCCAGCACTCGGCAGGCAGAGGCAGGAGGATTGCTGAGTTCGAGGCTTGCCTGGGCTACATAGTGAGCTCAGGGCCAGCCTGAACTACAAAGCGAGACTCTGTCTCCAAAAAAAAAGAAAAAAAAGTGAGTTCTGGAAAATACAATTTCAAAATCTCTATAACTCGTTGAAAGAGTATGTTGACAGAATAAGTTATCTTTCACAATCTCAGAATACTCACATTTTAAGTAAGCATGATATTTACATTATCAGACTATTATAGTAATTATAATGATACTTCTAGACCATGTAGCACAGTTACTGACTTTTATAATTATATTCAAATTAAGTATTTATTAGCATTTTATCATTTTCATACTAAAGACATAGGACAGATTATAGTAACATCATCAAAGGATAGTTCCAGTAATTTATAATTCATATATATCATGTCCTTAGAATATTTTATTAATTTGAACTGTACTGTTGATTTCCTCTTATATTTTTACCTGTTGTTGCTTTATTTTTAATATAAAATATACAATTACAGTTAATTTTGTTGAACTTTCACAATTGATTATAAGTCGACACTAAATATCCTACATAATGCTTTGGCTTAAGAAAATCTATTTGACTATCAGTATATTGCCAAGTACATCCACCCATTTGTTTATTTTCAGTCATATTGGACCACACATTTTAATTATGTAAAGCATATGGCCAAGTTTATTGAATTCATGTGAAGTGCTGTTGGCTCTTACTAGATCTGATTTTATATCCAGCTTAATGTTTCACAATATTTTGATTCCCAAGAAAGAAGTAGAAATATCACTCTTGGAACCACACAAAAGGCCAATGGCTTTGGAAGGCCAGCCACACAATCCTGCATCTAAAAAGAAGTAATGCTTTTGTCCATGCTACTGTCACAGCAGCTAAGGTTGGTGCAGAGAAGACAGCAGTCTGCAGCAGGAACAAAAAGAGAGCTAAAGATGGATGGGCCAATAGAAAACAGAACTGAAGGCTGCATGAGGAGATAAAGTTGCACTTTGTTTTGAAACTAACTCGAAATACACTAGTAACTTCCTGTTTCCTATTGCCTTTAATATTGAATTTAGGAAACAGTAAGATTTGAAGGACTCATGTTCATTTGAACATCATTGTCTTCATGTGGTATATTCCTTTTTCATAGGATTTGGGTTTGTATTCTCTTTCTAGTTTGTTTCCTGGTTATGCAAACTAAATTTATTTTATAACTTCTCTAGTAATTTAAACTGCATGTTTCTAATTTTATCCATGATCCTGTGTTTCTAAACAAATTTTATTTATCTAATTTTAAGAATAAAACAAATAGAATTTGGTTTAGAATGATTTAAAGAAAATCTCAAGGCTTCTATTTTCTTTTTATACCTACCTAGCCACAATTTGTCATTTCCCTGCAATATTCTTTGTTTTTTGTAATGTAATTTGGGGATATACACCTATATCTTTTTAAAACTCTTTCCCACATGAAAATTATTTCCCATACAATGTATTACATATTTAAATTTCAGACCAAATTTCACACTTATTTAAATAATTTATTAGTTTCTTTTGAACTTAAATATTTATTGCAAATTCTATTTGTAATTCTTAGATTCTAAAATTCTTAGACTTCATCAGTCTTCACTTATAGATTAACTTCAATCCAATAATTGAAAGACATATATTTAGAAAGGATAACTTGATGCAATATGTGTTTTTATTTCCATAACCACTTCAACCTTACTATACACTCCACATATAAAAATAAATTTGGCTGTACAAAGATATTGTGGCTGCTAAATTTTATTTTATTTTTTCTGGAAGTTAATCTTGTACAAGGAGATTTGAAATAAATAAATTTGAACTCATTTTTAATTTATTTGCATGCTTATAAAATGTTTCAAATTATCTTCTGAAGGTAACCACGTAAGAGTTTCAGAAGTTTTGCTTACCATGTCATTTTTAGTTCAGAAACAATTTCTACTATTATTTTATTATATATTCTGCCTATAAATTATATCTCATGAACATAGCTATTACTTTTGCCTCTTCTTCACATTTTTTCTCATGTAAGGTTATACTTTTATCTGTTTTCCAGAGACATAGCCCAATTAATCATGAATTAGATAGGATTTAATGCTTCTGCTTTATTACATCTGAACATCTATTCATTCAAAAATTTCACTTATATCTTTCTGTCCTTAAGACCTGTTACTATTAATACAATTCACATCTATATCATTTTGTTTTGAATATACAGGGGTCCTGTTTAACTTTCAATATTTCAGAGAGCTGTGATCCTTTTGATATTAGGACACCAGTTCTTGTTTCTTCTGTTGTAGTCCATGCATATTTATTTACTGCCATTTCATTCCTGTTCCACACTTTACTCTCCATATACTAGGACAATTCTTGTGCTCACTCTGGCAATACATATACTGTAGTTTTGCTTCATCAAGGCACTGTCATATGGGCAGCATTAAAAACAAATTTTCCTGGGCTTTCCCAGTTTTATATAGTTATATGAGATATGTATAAATTTTTCAACTCACCAACTCAATCTAGCTCAATGTATTGTAAAATCATAAATACAGAATTAAAGATGTTTTGATATTGCAAGTACAGAGCATGTCTCATCATTATTTTCTATTAGACAGTCTTAATCAAGGTTGGCAAACGGCAGACTATAAGTCCAATCCGGGCAGCTACCTGTATTTATAAAGAAAGTGGTTTCTCCCAGCACTCGGGAGGCAGAGACAGGAGGATTGCTGAGTTCATGGCGGCTTGCCTGGCACCATAGTGAGCTCAGGGCCAGCCTGAACTACAAAGAGAGACCCTGTCTCCAAAAAGCAAAAAAAAAAAAGAAAGTGGTTTTATGCAACATCTTTACAATTGTTTATTTATGTTTCTAGGGCAGATTTCAAGTTATAATAGTAGAAAGGAGTAAAGGCAACAGAGACCTGTGTCCATAAGATTTGCAAAACATAAAGTATTTACTCTGTGGGCCTTTACAACCAAGAATCTCAACTTCCTGACCCAGTCATAAACAAGAACACTGAGGAAACTGACTCTTTTATTTCGCTGTCATCCATAAAATATGTGGCCTCTTTTCCAGTAAGCAAAGTAGCCTGGGGCATCAGAAATATCAATCTGTAGCATATTATTATGAAGGTACTCTTGTTAGAGTTGCCAGACAGAATATGACTGTTGACTTAAATATTACCCTAAGTATATTTTAAACATTATCTTAAGTATATAAATATTTGAATATGTGAAATTCAAATTAAGTTGCTATCTGCATTTTTTCTGTGATAACTTTGTCAACATTATTTCTGTGGATATAAACAAATAAAATAAAATAATACAATAAAATAATGGGTTCCCAGGTAGTAAGAAAAACAAACTAACTAATGATTAGAGAAACTACTTATATACTAATTTGCTTGCTTCCCAGGGAAAAAAGCCTCAAGTCAAAATGGATTAAACAATGAGTGAATGTGATATTTTACAACATGGAATTCAGAGTTAGGAAGATGCCCTACATCAACACACCAGGTTTACATTTACATCACTCCTGTTGATTTGCCATCTTCTCTGTACTAGAACAATCCTCAGGGTATAGCGGAACTGTCAAGAATTATGAGCAGAGGTACAGCTTTCAGAGTTGATGTAGAAACTGAACTTGTGTCTTTAGGAGAAATGAGACACTCTTTTCCAGAAGAAGTGCAACAGAATCCCACTGAAGTTTCAGCACCTAGAACTAATTGAGGAAATCAAAGTATCATGTTTGCCATGTATTGAGAAGGATACTAAGAAGTCATCATGCTATCACAATCCACATCTGGCTGATCAATATCATTTTTTTTGACAGGGTCTTGCTTTGTAGTACAGGCTGGCCCTGAGCTCACTGTGTAGCCCAGGCAAGCCTCGAACTCAGCAATCCTCCGGCCTCTGCCTCCCGAGTGCTGGGATTACAGGCATAAGCCACCATGCCCTGCACTGTGGTATGTGGTACTGATGGCTGGTGGGCAAGAGTCACCATGCCCAGTATTGTATGTGGTTAGATTCCTGGGGACCGAACTCAGAACCTTGCACTTGTGAGGCAGGGGCCAGAACCACTGAGCTAAATCTCTAGCCCTGATCAATATCTTTAATATTTTTCCAAAAAAATGACACCTACAAAAATCTTATTCATTTCTTTCTTGAAGAGAGAGCTAATTTTTTCCTGTATCCAGGCTCAATTGCAAAGGCATTCAGTTTTACATTCAGTCTTCTCCATCAGGTTCAGATCTGTCTCCCATAAACCTAAGACCAAAATATAGAGGGTGAACCCCTCAATAAACCAATATAAAAGGCATAAGGGACAAGGTAACAATAATGTAACTTTTATTCTACAATAATGGGAGAATAAGAAATTAAAACCAAGTCATTGTCTAAATATATACATACATACATATATATATATATATATATATATATATATATATATATATATATATTATTTGGGAGAAACAAGATAAAGCTGTGAGCCCCAGGAAGAGTATGTTTTACTAGCCTTGTTCCGTGCTGTGTGTATAAAGTCTTGCACATTTCTCTCTAGGAACACACCTCAGTAAATAACAGAAAGACATACCTTACAGAGAAAACTTCAGTAGACCACTTTAAGTTGCTAAAATTTGTATATTCAAGTGTGTTACTCTTAGAAAAATTAAGGAAATTTGGTATTGTGTCCCTGAAAAACCCTTCTCCATTCCCAAGATGCTTGCTACATCAAGGGGATATTCTAAGTAGACAGGGACCAGAATGTCTGGGTGAGTGTTACCTGTAGTAGGCTGAGAACTGGGCAAATTAGTCTTGTCTGTAGAAGCTGTCTTCCTGTTTACATGTTAATTCACCTGGAATGTTGATCATAAAATGAAACAAAGAGAGCTAATGATGTACTGCTGTGTAGTTTGCAAAACTCCCTCGCTGCAGTAAAGTACCAAGCTGAGTACTTACCTAAGTGGTTGTCATTAAACCTGCAGAGTGGAGCTGCTGTCAGATACACACCTTTTCTGGATGTCATTGGGTTATGCTGTTGCCCTGTACCCACCTGAGAGAGATTTTGCCAAGGGGTGCTGTTGAAGAGTATATGCCCCTAGTGGATCTGCCACAAGTGTTCGTGTACCCTCTGTACTTCTTGTGGACTTTGCTCATTTCTCTAGTATTGCCAGTTAGTGAAGCTTAATAGATCCTATGTCTTACAACCTGCCTCTGAGTGTTTTCTTCAGCCTCTTTACAACCTACTCCAGTGCCCCAGCAACCTTGGGCTAGGAGTCACAGAGGAGCATACTTCCAGAAACAATACAACAATGTATTATGCTTCAACTATTTTGCTTCTTGCTCACAATTAAAAGATCTGATCTAATTCCCCACTGTTGTATGTGATTGTGAGCTGTGTATATAATTTACCAAAAAAGTTTACTGAATAATGCAAAAAAAAAGATCTGGTCTGCAATGTGGTACCTGACTATAAAAATATCAGTTTCTTGTAATACATATCTGTGTCTTTCTCACCCTTCTGGACTCCATAATAGTCTGATCTTTTTTCTAGGGCTGGGTCTTCTCCAAACAGAGAGTCAGTAACAGGAGGTACGTGAATGAAACTCCAACACATGACTTGCTAAGTACTGACCTCTCGGCTGTTATTAGATGAAGTTGAACTAGGGTAGAGTATTTAGATGTTCTGCTCACGAGTGGAGTTGGTAATAAATCAAAGGTACAAATGAAAAATTTTCTTAAAAGTCATGTCTCTCTCCTATATGCAATTATTTAGATCACCTGAAGTCAAATCTTATGTTTTCCTTTTAGGAATTTATCAAGAACATGAGGAAGTATCAATAATCCTAACATTCCAAACTTTCTCTGTGGTTTTCTTACTAGTAGGATTGGTATACGAATTGATCTAAGTTTCATTGTTGTGGTTTAAATGACTTTTGACACCAATTTCACTATAATAACGCATTTTACAGTGCTGGAATTGTAAGATATTATAGAGTAGGGAATTTTCTCATCTCACCACAGTTCTCTACACTCAGCAAGTGCACATTTTAGAGTATGTACTTTGCAGCACTCTGCTTCATTTTGCCACATTCTGTATCGCCTCTTGTAGTGGACTAAGTATTTGTGTCTCCCTCAAACTCAGGTTAAAATCCTAACCTCCAGTGTGATGGTACTAGGTAATGGGTCCTTTATGAGTTTATTAGTTCATGGGGGTGGAGCCCCCATGAAAGACCTTGGGGCTTTGGGACTCCAGAAAATGCTCTGATCATCTTTCCACTGTGTCCTAGCATTCAAGAAGTTTGCAATCTGCAGTCTGGGAAAGAGCCCTCACCAGAACCAAATCAAAGGGTTTCACCCTGACCAATGATTTTCAGGCTCCCAAACTGTAAGAAATAAATTTTTGCATAAGAACCACCCAGTTTTAGTAAGCTGAACTAAGAACTGAGGATGATTTCTACATCAAGAAATATAAAATGCTAATTCAAATTGATTTAAGGGAATTCATTTATCTCATATATCTAAAACTCCAGAGTTTAGGAGGTTCCAAGGGTGGACATTGAAACACCAGCTTCTCTTCCCCATCATGCTCTTTCTAGTCAGCTTATTTCAAAAGTTCCAAGCCTT
>PVIC010008019.1:27953-50648 GCA_004025085.1 Thryonomys swinderianus
GAGGGGAAGGAATAAATATGATACAGAAAGAAAATAAAAGAGCATGTATAAGGGGGGAGGAGGGGGGAGTGGGTAGGGATATGGGTAAAAATGAGAATTAACTTGTGGCATATACTGGTACAAATTTCCCAATGTTATATGTGATTTTGAGATGTATATAAATTGTACCAATAAAGAATTCAATTAAAAAAAAAAGTTCCAAGCCTTTCTTCCTACAATATTCTCCTAAATAGAACTACAGTGTTATCCTAAATAAAAACACTTCTGGCTTTTCTTCTGGCTTTTCAACAAAGACCAGCCAGAGTCCCAGAAACATTCTAGCAGCTTTTTCTTTTTGTCTCACTCAACATATTTGTCACCGATTTAGGCCTGGACCAGTCTCTGGAAGGACAATGGACAACATTTTACTCCCTACAGTAATCATGTGAGGCAATTATCAGAGTAGCCTATCAATGCCTTAAAATGTGACACAGTGACAGAACTGTCCTTTGTAAAGGCGGATCAGGGATGCCATGATGTCTCTCCACCCCGGTGTCAGCAGTTAGGATGATGAACCCTGTTAGCAAACTAATACTAGCAGTTGCTAATAACTTACATCTTACATATTTAGTTCCAAAACATTGTTATTATATTAGATGATTTTCTGTCTGTGTTAACTAGAATTTAGGGATGGACACAGATTTAGCATGTGCTTATATTGCTGTCTTACACATGTTATGAAAAATTAAGAAAGAAAAATCTTCCATAATAAACTAAATTCACATGCACACTTTTGGGGGCAAAATATTTTTAAACATTAAAATATTAAAAATATTAACAAGTCTGTCTTTTGGGATTTTGGAAAAAGAGAGATATATTAAATCTTCAAAGTTATAATTCCCAACTGTAAAAAAAGAACAGAGGGAGCTTAAGGAACTTTCTGGTCTATAAAGGTAATTATTTTCTCTGATGAAGACTATCCTCTCCTAAAAGGTATGTAAGATGTGTTTTTATTCTGACATCTCTCTAACAGGTAACCTGACTTTCACAACCCCACATTCTGCATATCAGTAGTAAGCACTGACACATTTTGTACTTGACAAAGCAGGAACAACTCCCCAAACAGCAAAGGAATAGGCCAGCTATTATACAAATCATAAGGGCCTTTGGCGTATGTATGTATGTATGTATGTATGTATGTATGTATGTATGTAAGGCCATATATGCCTATACTAAGGAAGCTGGAATGGACATCCTTTTATAAGAGCATCATTTTCACACTCTACACACCTAGAGTCCCTTTCTGATGTACTAAAACCTGAGTGAACATACCACACTGTCTGTGGCAGGATTCGATGGGCAGGATTTTTAAACAGACAGTTGAGGATGTACTGGAAGATAGAGTCCCCAACTCTAGTTTTGTCTGTCCAAAACTTTTCCATGTGTAACTCATACTTAAACAGATCATTTTCTCACCAGACATGATATACCACACAAACATTTCCTGAGCTTATAATACAGTGGTTCAAGTCACTAAGAATGCAACAGTGAGAGAAATGAGGCTGGTTTGAACTCAAGGAACTCACATTCTTTTAAGAAAACACACACACACACACACACACACACTGACAAGTAATTGCATTGGAAGAGGCAGTTGCTGTTCTACAGTTTTGCAGGGACAGCAGGACAGTGGGAGCCAGGAGTCAGGGGCTGCACTATTTAGGTGATGTCCCCTTGAACAGAGTGTTGAAGAATAGGAGCTCTCACACTTCTGACCTCCCAGCACAGTGATCATATCTGTCACAGAAATTGTAAGCTTTGTGAATGTGTCTATGTTCACATCCGTCTCAAGAAGAATGTGATCACCTCGAAGGGTGAGAATACTGTCCACTTATCAGTCATGCAAAGGCTGTTAAAACCCCAGAGCCCCTGAGAGGTACCCAGTGAATATCTGTAAAATCTAGGAATGGTGAACTTCATTGCTAAAGATTAAGTGTATTTCTACTTAATTCAAATTCAGCAGATTTAATGTAAAAGTCATCTTGTGATCTTCCCCTTGCACTAATCTTTCCTTCTGGTTTGCTAGTTTTTGTCAGTAGTTTATTGTCCACGTCATCCTCTCTCAAAAACATTGGCATTATCTTTCATTCTTCTGTCTTACATGGAATATCTTTTGGCCCCACAACTGAACCTTATTGAGGTCACATCGGATACCATGCTATTTCAACAGATTTTGAATTTCTTTTTATTGTACTCTATCCTGAAACTCACTGCTGTTTAAGACACTGTACTTTTTTGTTTTCCCAGTACCGGGATCAAACTCAGGCCCTTACACGTGGTACCACTTGAGTTAAATCCCTAGCGCTAAGACCCTGTACTTTTGACTAACCTTTCACCTACCCAAACATAATGAAAATATAGTTCTATAAAATAATTTGTGCAAGTCACACATCTTTTCCTCCTATCAAAAGATTAAAAAGAAGATTAGAGGAAAATTACTGTATCTTGGTATATTATTTGACACTGCATAACATTTTTCCATGAATTTAATGTAAAACAACTTATTGTATCACATGGTTTCTGTGGACTGGAATTCTGGAGAAGGTTTAACTGGCTTCCCTGCTTTGAAATCTCACAACTACTTTCAAAGTATCATTTGGACTGGGGCTTCTTCTGAGGCTCAGAGTTCTCCCACATGATCTTGTAGGTATTGCTATTGGCAGCATTTAGTTCCCTGAAACCAGAGGACTGAGGCCTTCAACTCCTAAAGACTGTCCAGTTTCCTGTTTTGGGCCTTTTTGACAGGAAGTGCAAAACATAGCAGCTTCCTTCCTCTAGACCAGCAGAAGAAGAAAGTGAGGAGAGACAGAGAGTATGTGTACATGCTTAGTGATACATATACGTGTGACATATATATTTTACTATAATTATAGAAGTAACACTCCATCATCTTTACCACCTAATCAACACTAACACAAAAGTAATGTCCACTCACATTTTCTCTATTATATAGGTTCAAAATAAATCAAGGTCCACCATGCTCAGGGCAAAGGGGTTACACAAAGATGTGATGATAAATTACCTGGCTACATTTTTGATGTTTGACTGCAAACAGTTTCTATGCCTCACCTTTCCTTCTTGGCCCACACATTGGTAAGTTCATAAACAAGTTTCTTCACTCCTTCTTTTGCAGCCAGAAGGAAGTTCACTCCATAGAAACCCTTGCCCTAGTCCCACCACTAACTACTGTAACCACCCCAAACCAAGTCTTCCTTCCCTGCTGTCTTAGGCCTAGTTTAAAAAGACACTTTATTAAGAAGTATTTTCATGCTTTCTTGATCTGTGTGTGTAACCATCTGTCTTGACATGTGAACCAAATTTGTGGTGAATTCCATCCTGTTTCTGGGGAGTATTTGAACAGACATGAATACCGGGGGGTGGGTGTCATTGGCAATCCCATAGGGTCTGTTTGTTGTGCCTTGTTTAATGCTTTCATAGTAAAGATGACACATACTCCTTCTGCTTAAAGCAATATTTGCCTAGATAATCCTGCATTGATGCTGGATACCTACAGAGGTAGGACAATTACATTTCTAATATTTCATAAGTTTAGGCCAAAATCAGACTCTAGGTTGTAAATGGAATAGGCAAAAAATAAAAGACAAAAAGCTTAGAAATTTTAAAATATTTAGAATGAAATAGTATGTAACTATGTCCCAGATAAAAATAGAATATGGGATAAACATAGTAAGAGAACCATGATTACATTTGTAGTACAACTATAAAAATAAATATACCACAACTGTACCTGGTGAAAGGGAAAAATCCAAGCATGTGCTAGTCAGTTCCATCTTGGACAGAAAGTAAGGGATATTGTTTTTTCATTTCCATCTCCACAGAGGGTGTTGAAGACCCTACTGGTCATTCAGTGAAACTTACAGGTATCTAAAACTGTTGAACTGCGTGGTTTGCCCAGTCAGCAGAGAAGAGGGGTAATGCATATTTAGGAATACTAGGAATGAGCCCCTTCAAGTCTGCTCTCCAGTACTTGTAGTAGAAAAACTGAACTTTCTCCTCCTTTTTGAGGAATTAGGCCTTTCTTCTCTTCTTTTCTTGGTTTTTGTTCACCTTCCCACTGCCCTTGTCTTCCTAGTTCTTTATTACTAAAAATATACCTCTCTCAATACAATGTCTTTTCACTTGTGATTTAATTGCATCATTTTGAGCCTTTGTTTCTCTTCCAGTGTAGGCTTGAAAAAGCAGAAATAGGCCTTCCTTTCCTACTTGTCCTTAGAGAGTAGAAAGAAATGGGAAAAAACACAGAAAGGGCAAATAGTCATTAACTTTTAGTGAGTAATTATTTAATGTGGCATATTGACTGTGACTCTGCTGTTCATTATCCACCTTTGGTTTATTGTAAAGTTGTGTTAGTTAGCTGCTGCTCTGTAACAATCCACTTTATACCCAGTTATTAAATTAACAGTTCTTATTAGATACCAGGCTTGGTGCTGGTTGATTTTTTGACTGTGCTTGCTCATGCTTTTGCACGTTAGTTTTACTCCATATGTCTCTCACCCCCCTCACACCCCCCCTCAAGACTTAAGAGCTAATCCAATCATATCTTTTCATGGTAATGACAGATGGTGTCTCCTGTTTAACACTATTGATATTTTAGATTGCACGTTCTTATTTGTTTATCAAGTCATACTGTCCTTTGGGAGAAGTTCAGCAATATCTTTTGCCTCTACTCTCTATTTGCCAGTAGAATCCTCCAAGTTGTGGCAACAAAAAATATTTCCAGATATTACTAAATTCCCCTGGGAGTAAAATTTCTCTTTATTGAGAACCTCTACTCTGGAGGAACTTTCTGTTGTGTAAAAGTAGAAATGTGTAAAACTCATGGATCCTGGTCTTGAAGCAGGCCACACTGTCACTTCCTCCTCATTCTAATGGTCAAAGCAAGTTACACAGAGAACTTAGAATCAACAGAAGTAGCAAACCATCCTGCTAATGGCAGAGTTACATAGAATGTAACACAAATAAAGGGAAGTGAGAAACATTGAGCTATTAAAATAGTAAATTCACCTTGACAGTTACGAGTTCAGAAACTTCTCTCTGGTGGAGACTCTCCCCCAAAGCTATCATAAGATTTCCTAATTTAAAATCTCATCAAAATAAGCTTCTAGGTGTTAGATACTAAACTATTCCTACTTCTTTTTTGGTCTGATTATTTACATTGTTTACTAGATACAACAAGCATTAAGTACATAAGATGAATACCTTCTTTACATAATATAACACATAAAGTAATCACTCCAAAAAAACCCTTTATTCTTTGTTATTATATCAATAATAATCATAGTAATTTCTTACCTAAAAATCTATTCATGCTCACAAATAACTGTATAAACTGTATACACATACAGAATAAAATAGAATAACTTACCTGATGTCAAAACAATGTGATACCATATGAATCTAAGTTGTTCATATGAGTAGTATATACTAAATGCAAGAATTTAAGACAAAAATATGTTTTTCATTTAGAAAAGAAAACAAGTTGCAACAGATATTGGTTAATTTTTTTAAAGAGAAGAACTATGTTCTAGGGGGTGAACGCATTAAAACCAATTATGTTTCCTGCATTTGAATAACACTAAAACTTATTTTTAATTGTTTGAAGCCAATTATATTAAATAACTAAGTACATTAGATTGGATCACATAAAATTTTCTAATATTTAATTATTTTTAAACCTTCAAACATGAAAATTTTATTTAGCTCAATAATCCAGTGTTTTAAAATTAGAAGACACAATATTAGTTTATCAAGGCAAAATGAAATATACACAATGGTACATAATTAGAGGAATATAGAAATCCTTGATAACAATGTGAAACAGTCTCTAAAACAAAGTATGACAGTGTTCTCCAGGAAACATCTGCTGCTTTTTAATAGCTTTGATCAAATTCCAAATTATAAAAATGAGATCACATAAAAATTAGAGAGTTGCTAAAAACAGTTGCAGTTGGTGAGAACAGAAAAAGAATAAATAACAAAAGAAAGAAGATTTCCTTTAGAAATAGAACAAAGGGATGAAAAGAGATTTAAAATAGATTCTATTATTCTGGAATATTCCTTGCAAACATGGGATACAGGGATATCTACTATTGTTTCTAACTCTACAAAACAATGCATTCTACACCTGGAAGAAAAATATAAAAGATTAAAGTGTTTTAAAGATAAGCAAAAGACAAATCGTGCTCTAGGGTGTGTCTCCTAAAAGAAATTTTAGAGAAAAAAGTGATAAAGAAACAGTAAGAGGGTATTTTGCTGAATTCTTTCTTAATTATTAGAAAAGATAGCTCAACTATAAGTTGACCACTGTGTGTTGTGATGATTTTAATTCTCAAAAGAGTAAAATAAAGTCTTTCTTTAAAAAGATGTAAAGACCAAAGACTAATAGTCATCTCAGTGATACCAAAGCTTAATCATCAGAATTACTTGGTCAGTTTTTTAATTTAAAAAAATAAGAACATAGAGCCTCTACATCATTTAACAAAACTGCAACATGAGCTTGAAGTTTAAGAGTTTGTTTTTTCCCAAAGCTCCATGACTCATTTGGATTAAACTTGGAAACCCTCACCTTAAATTTAAGCCTTCTTTTTAATTTATTCATTTTGATCTTATTTTACTTATCAGAAGCCAAATCTTTTTTTTCTCAGATTTCTATACTTTTTCTCACTTTGGTATTCAAATGAGATTTTGTCTTCTCTTCTTTTGTGCTTTGATGTTTGATCTTACATCAAGTTAATAATCAACTACTTCACTAAAAAATCTTACTAGTTAGTTTGTGCTTAAAAGTACCACTTACAATGTAAAAAATATTTAAAATAATTAAACTCCATGTGATAGGAACATGCAAAAAAAAAAAGAGTGATTATATTACTTGCAGACAAAGTATATTTCAAACCAAAACTAATTAAGAGTAACAATGAAGGTCACTACATCCTTGTAAAGGGAACAATCCAAAAGAAAAAGGTGAGTGTCGGGTGTGGTGGCTCACTTCTGTAATCCCAGCACTCGGGAGGCAGAGACAGGAGGATTGCTGAGTTCAAGGCTTGCCTGGGCTACATAATGAGCTCAGGGCCAGCCTGAACTTCAAAGCGAGACCCTGTTTCAAAAAAAAAGAAAAAGGTGATATTCATAAATATGCATCCACTAAATACTAGTTACTTAACTATATAAAACAAATAATAGTGGAAATGAAAACCAAATGAGCACTAATACAGTACTAGTGGGTGCCTCAGTATTCATCATCATGAATAGACAGATCAACTAAACAAAAAAATCAACAATGAAATACTAGAACTGAAGCACACTAGAACAAATAAACTTAATAGATGTCTAGAGTATTTCACCCCACAAAACCAGAATACATATTCTTCTCAGCTGCACATGGGTCATTTTCCAAATCAAAACACATGCTAGCTCTTAAGAAAATTTTAAGTAAATGGAAGGAACGGTAGTTATCCCCTGTATATTGTTAAACCACAGTGTAATGAAATTGGAGATCAACAGCAGAAGTCACAATAGCTTCCTAAAGACATGGAAATTGAACAACAGCCTCTGAACAACCAATGGGTCACAGAGGAAATAGAAGAAGAAATTAGTTTCTACAATTAAATGGTAATACCAATACAACATATAGAAATTTATGGGACATGGTGAAAGCAGTTCTTCAAGGAAAATTCTTAGCAATGAATGATCATACTAGGAAAATAGAGCAAGCTCAAATCAACAACCTACACTGAACCTCAAATTCCTAGAAAAGGAGGATCGAGACAAACCCAAAGTTCATACAAGGGATGAAATTATAAGGATTGGAGAGAAATTAATGCAATGGTAACTAAGAACAATACAAAAAAATCAATGAATGGAAGAGTTGGTTCTTTGAAAGAATAAATAAAATTGATAAACCCCTAGCAAACCTTATCAAAAATCATATCCCTGACCAAGTTGGATTTATCCCAAGGATCCAAAGATGATTCAACATATGTAAATCAAAAAATGTAACACATTATATTAACAGAGTCAGGAACCAAAACCACATGATCATCTCAATAGATGCAGAAAAGCTCCCAACATTCATTCATGGTTTAAAAAATGGGAATAGATGGTCTGTATCTCAAAACCATGAAATCCTCCTATGAAAAACCAACAGTCAACATCACACTAAATGATCTGAAGCTGAAATCTTTCACTCTAAAATCAGGAACAAGACAGGGATGTCTTCCATCACTACTCCTGTTCAATATAGTTCAGGAAAGATTAGCAGTAGCAATTAGACAAAAGAAAGAAGAAAATAAAAAGTTAAGCTGTCATTATTTCCTAACAATGTGCTGCTATAGAAGACCCCAAACACTCCACCAAAAGCCTGGAGGATTTAATTGCCAAATTCAATATATTATCAGCATGTAAGGTTAACACACAAAACACAATCGCCTTCTTGCATAATAATAACAGATTCACTGAGAGAGAAGTGGGGGAAACAATTTCTTTCACAGTAGCATCGAAAAATGTCAAATACATTGGAATCCACCTAATGAAGGATGTAAAAGATCTCTATTTTGAAAACTACAGCATTCTGAAAAAAAGAGATTGAAGAGGATATCAGAAAATGGAAAGACATCCGTTGTTTCTGAGTAAGAAGAACCAATATAATCCAAACGGTCATCCTTCCAAAACTGCTATATAGATCTAATGCAACCCCAATTGAAATCCCAAGAGTTCATTCACAGAACTAGACAGAATAATCCAAAACTCCATTTGGAACAAGAAGAGGCCCAGAATATCAGAAGAGATTCTCCATAAAAAGACATGGCAGAGGGTATCTCAATCCCCAACTTGAAACTACACAACAAAGGCACTGTGATTAAAAAAAAAAAACAACAGCATAATATTAGCAAATAAACAGACTAGAGGACCAATGAAATAGATTAGAAAATGAACAAACAACTCCAGACACACTAAGCCAACTAATTTTTGACAAAGGAGACAAACACCCTCATTACAGGAAAGATGGCCTCTCTTTAATAAATGGTGCTGGAAAAACTGGGTTTCAACTTCCCAGAGATTAAAAGTAGACCTACATCTTTCACCATGGACTAAAATCAAAGTGGATTAAAATCTAAACATTAAAATAGAAACACTAGGGCTGGAGATTTAGCTCAGTGGTTCTACAGCCTGCCTCACAAGCGCAAAGCCCTGAGTTCGATCCTGGTAACCACACACAATGCTGGGCATTGGTGACTCACGCCCACCAGCAATCAAAACCACATACCACAGTGCCGGGCGTGGTGGCTCACGCCTGTAATCCCAGCACTCGGGAGGCAGAGACAGGAGGATTGCTGAGTTGGAGGCTTGCCGGGGCTACTTAGTGAGCTCAGGGCCAGCCTGAACTACAAAGTGAGACCCTGTCTCAAAAAAAAACTACATCAAATGGCATTGGAACAAATGATTACATACATAGTGATATACAATTTTAAAGTGTAGCAATTATTATTTCTGGATAGTAAACTACTTTTGGACATTAGATTTACTTTTTTATTTTATTTTATTTTTCTACTTCCTAAAGCAACCACAGAGACAGAAACCAAGGAAATCAAAGGACAAAGGAGAGTTTCTAAAGAGATTACACCTCACAAATTTGCTATCAGATGTACTTGGAACCTGCCCTGATCTCATGTATCAGGCCCAGATTCTGTACTTTGGTTGCAGATTGCCCACAGCTGTGCCCTTCTATGGAGATTACTTTCTGCCAGTCAGAGCCACCTGCCTCCAAGTGAGCTGGACACATAAAGCCCTGAATCTAGGGGGAGCCAGAAGGGGAAAAAAACCCACTGATGTAAGTAAGTATGAAAGTCTCATCTTCTTACTTCAAAGCAGGGCAACTCCTCGGTGCCTTTTTTGCTCCCAAATCTCCTTGGGGGTTGTGAAATTGGAGTGAGAGTGCCACTGAACTCCCCTCTTTCCTTACATTACATCCCACCCATGCCTTATAATTTCCTCACTTCCTTTCAGGTTTCTACCGAGGATGCTTTCTTTAAATAACTTGCATAGAAAAACACTATCCCATTACTGCAGAACTGCACCAGTAAGTCCTGGCTTTGACTTCCCCACAGCCTCTGATATTTCCAGGGAGAAAAGGAACCTTTGTGCATTTCCAATTGTTTACTTTTTGAATGGCAAGTAGAATTTTATTCATGAAAAAATCTTAAGATTGTTAATCTTTGTTGTGTATTGGTTGCATCTGGGGCATATAACTTGCCTTCATGGGTCAACAGAGCTTCATATGGTAGTCCACACTAGGATGAAATTAAATGTATTTTAACTATGAGAAAATGCATTTGGGTCTTAGATAACTAAACTGGGGTACAATGGAAGGCTTGGCATTGGCTACTTGCATTAGAGGTCTCTATAAACACAGGACCAAACATATTTAGATATATTTGTATTATATAAATAATATATATAACACAGGGATTTATTAAATTGTTTTACAGAATCAGGGTGATAGCCCCACCATGGTCATCTATTGCCTGGACAGCCAAGGGAGCAAGCGACTGCCCAGTTCAAGAAGGTGGAAGCCTCAAAACAAGACATTTTAAAAGCCTGGAAGCCACATGGAGAATCACTGGTGTAAGTCTATATTCAAGGGCTCACGAGTCCGGACTCTGATTTTGCAGGATAATGGTAGACACAGCAAACTATCACTCAAGAAGGATCTACTACATGGCTGTATGTGAGCTTCTTTTCCTTCTATGTTATCTTTCCTGGTGCTGGGGATTGAAGAGAGAGCTTCACATATGCAAAGCAAGTGCTCCACCATCAAACTACACAACCAGACTTTTTTTAAAGACAGATCCTCACTAACTTGCCCAAGATGAACTTGAACTTGAGCTCCCCCTGACTCAACCTCCCAAGTTGCTGAAACTGCAGGAGTATGCCACCATGCCTGACTTTCTTTTGAGTTTTCTCCTCTGTCCATCAGAGCCCTACCCTGTAAGATGGTGTTACCCACTTCAGTTTGCTGACTTACATAGCAAGCTGTGGTTACACCCTCATAGATACATCCTGAAGTATGCTTTACCAATTTTTAAGGCATGTCTCAATCCTCTCAAGTTGGAAATCAAAATTAAGCATCACATAACCCAATATTGGCTTTTATTTACTTACTTTCAAACAAAACTATGGTTTGTGTGAAGTACCAATTATTCCAAGTACAATTACATTCTCTGCTCCACAAAGCCAATGGTCTGCATGATCTAGCTCCAGACCATGAAACAGAATCAGAGATCACAGAACAGAACTTCAGCAAAGATATTAAATTGGAAGAGACACAGCTGTCAGAAGTCTCTGGCCCACCTTCTTGCTGAAGGAAATAAATGATCATCTTATTCCATGAGGAAAACTATAAAATGGAAGTCATTAAAAAATAAGAAAGTCATAAAAATTGTAGTCATTACCTTGACCCTTACCTGATGAAGCCATTGTTTGTCAGAGTTCTCACTCATCAAATACAATTCACAAGACACACCAAAAGAAAACTGATAAAAGAATATAGAAATTTTAAAAAGAAAGGTAAGTTTCCAATGATAAATAAAACATTAGTGTTTTAGGGGGGCTTTTGTTTGTTTTTATTTTGTTTTGTTTTTGTTTTTTTACTTTGTTGAGACAGGGTCTCGCTTTATAGTTCAGGCTGGCCCTGAGCTCACTATGTAGCCCAAATTAGCCTCAAACTCACAGCAATCCTCTCGCCTGTGTCTTCCAAGTGCTGGGATTACAGGCATGAACCACCATGCCAGGCACTGTGATATGTGGTACCAGGGATTGAGCTCAGGACCTTGTGCTTGCTATGCAGGCACTGAAACCACTGAGCTAAATCCCTGGCCCTAAAGTTTAATTTTTTTTTTTTTTTTTTTTTTTTTTTTTTTGCTTTTTGGAGACAGGGTCTTGCTTTGTAGTTCAGGCTGGCCCTGAGCTCACTATGGTGCCCAGGCAAGCCGCCGCGAACTCAGCAATCCTCCCATCTCTGCCTCCCAAGTGCTGCCTAAAGTTTAATTTTGAATAAAAGATTTCCAATAGTTAAAAGTATACAGTATCAAAAAAGCTTTGAAAACTCAGCTATTCACTACTTTCAGGAAAACATGCTGCCAGAATCTTGCTAAGGGAAGATTCAGTAATGTAACCACATGTAAAACCACCTTCTTTATATTTCTGTTGCAAAAAGTAAATCTATGTAAATGTATTTATATTTTCTCCTACTCAAAATATTCATAAAGCAATTTTAAAAGTCATTATTAACAGAAATTACATAAATAAAAATCTAAACGAAGGCATAGATAAACTATCAAGGTTAATAAGTGAATTATAGATATACTTTTGTTCTAAGCCAGAAAGCAAAAGAAATGCACATTAACAGTAAAGTAGACAATTAAAACATTTTCTTACAATGTAATCATAAAACAAGGGAAATAAATCAACAGATGTTATGTAATTGGCTTTCACAGGAACAGCATCCAGTGAATGAGCCTGATGTAAAATTGTTACTGTGTAATTCCATTAATATTAGCTCGAAAGCAAGCAGAACTATTCTATAGTATTTGAACAGAGATGAGTAGAGGGGTGAGTTTTGGAGGAGACCCTAGTTGGGGCCTTCTGTTGTGCTGGCAATGTTATGTATCTTGATCTAGGTAAGTATGGTTTGTTCATGAAAATTCAGTGACTTGAAAGACCTGTGGACATTTCTGTAATTATGTTCTACTTCCCTGAAATGTTTACTTAAAAACCCAATAGCAATGTTTTAGTCACAAGGCATGATATAAAATAATTGTACAGTCCATCTCACACTTAGGAATTGAACAAAATTAAAAAGAAAAATAAACTACAGGAAGGAGCCACATGAACTCCAGTTCATGGCTCCTGAGAACCTTCCACTTGCCCTTTATGGATGAGACAACTTTTTATCTTCAAGTCCTGCTGAGCCTTGAGATGACTACAGTTCCCCCTGAAGCCTAACCTTAACTGCATTACAATCCAAGAGTGAGAATTTTCAATCAAGTCTTTTCAAAAATTCCTACAAAGCGAACAATTGTTTTAAGTCTCCTATATTTGGGAGTGATTTGTGAAATAATTTATAGCAACTGAAATGAAATGTAAGAATGACACAATCCAAGGTACTATTATTTGGAGTCATATAAAGACCAAAGAAAAGAAATGGGTAAAATTATGCCAATAAGAACAGTAATAAGCAGAAATTTCTCAGTGCTCAAGGGAAACACCAACTCATAACCAGAAAGACGCACTGAGTGTTAGGCAAGATAAACACCAACAGATGTCTCTTAGATATAGAGCTATGCACTTCCAGGACATTATCACTTCTACCCATGGATCAATCAGATAAGCCAGGGAGCAGAGCACAGGGTCCAGTCGGAAAGTTACCACCATTACCTTTTCCTGGTCTGGAGCTGGTTAATTGTTAAAATATTCTATAGCATAAGTGTATAATAATTAGAGTTATGGCTAACAACTCTATAGGACAGATACACAATGATCACATACAGTGTCATTGTCCAGTACAGTGATCAACTATTGCAAGCTGTCTCTACATTTCTGGGCATAGAAAAATGGTCACAAATTATAACTAAGAGAGGAAAAAAACAAAAAAGCAAATTACTGAAAAGCCTCTGGATAAGCTATTGGGGAGTTCCAAAACAAAATTCAACACTTGTAACATAAGGCAGTAAAACATGGAGCAAATAGGCTTAGTGAATAGTAATTAGGCATGCAACAATTTTCAAAGGTAGAATTGACAATAAAACATATGATTTTTTTCTTTTTAGTTATTTGTGTGGGAGAAAGTTAAAAATAAAAATTCCTTCAATCTGTAAAAGCAAGAGGGCTGCAGTAATATGACGGCATAAATGACATTCTATGATCCTATGATTGATAGAAGTCGTGGGTCCTTCCCTAACATTGTCAGTTTCAAGCAAGGAGCTCAGGAACAACTGGAACGTTTTCACCCATAGAGCAGATTCTGCCTCCCAGTTCACATGTCCTTCACACGTGGTTAATGACATAACCATGTGGAGTAGAATCGAAAGTTAAAATACATACTTGAATAAATCAAATAATTTTTCTATAACTGGTCCAGGGATATAGTTCAGTGACACTGTGTGCTTGCCTGGCACACAGTGTACTGTGTACCACATTAAAAAAAAAAAAAAGAAGAACTTTCCTATAACTTCTTTTTAAAATGTGCATTAATTAGGGCTGGGATGTAGCTAAGTGGTGCCACCTGCCTGGCAACCACAAGGTCCTGAGTTCAAACCCTGATACCACCAAAAATAAATATCCTAAATTATTCATTAATTGGCTTACTTCCTTCACTTTACTCATCCACATACTGATAATTCTAAAATTATTTCTATTACATGAAAATGCAAATTTTCCCTATAACTTGTCACCACTTAGAGTCAGATGCTAACTTGCTAATTAAGCAATAACTCTCCCATTCTTTCATTTATACTGTTATCTTTCTCTTGATAATAAATTTCTACTACATTTACAATGTAAGTGAAATGAAGAAAAATAGACCAGATCTCAAATGTTTAAAAAAGTAATTACAAGTTACATGTTGTAATTTAAAACACTGTATGCTGTTTAGAGTTGCTGAACTGTATGAAAGTATGAAAATTGACCTCTAAATCTTTTTAATCAATCAATACAGTTCTCCTAACCAACCATTTAATTAATTTGTCTTATTAACTAACACCTACTTTTCTTATGTGAAACTTAAATTCAGATATTTAGCGACACTCTCCAATCCTAGGCTATCTGTGTTCCTAAACATTTCTTTTTTGCCATTTAATTGCATGCTTATAGATGTTATTATAGTAACCCTCAAGCAATTTTATATGTGTTATATTGATTACATTTTCAGTGAAATAGCACAAACATTTGAAGCCTATGAGTATAAAGTAAAAGAGATAACCTAGAAGGATATTTCTGTGAGATTAACTATGCTGTATTTTCAATGAAACCATACCCAGACGTTAGGAACTGAATGACTATGTTCTCCAGAAACGTGTTGAAAGTCTAACCCATTATGTATGGGTATTGGAGGTAAAGCTTGTACAGTGTGCCTGTACAAGCAAGTCTCGCATGTTTAGAATATCTCTAATAAATGCCTGCAATGAATCGAGCCAAGAGGGAATTCAGTCCATATGAGACCTTTTTCACTATTAGCACCAATTGCAAATTTTATGTGATGGGAAGTGATTTCCAAAACTACCCTGAGGTTCAGTGATTTACTAGAAGGAACTGCAAATCCATTGAAAGCATTTTTATCCAAAGATAAGGCTTACAAACAGGAAAAGGTACAAGTTAGAATCACCCAGATGAAGAATACAAAGGGATGAATCTTAGAAAAGAGATAAAACCAAGATTCTCCTGCTTTCATTTCATGGAAGCATTACTTTACCAGCACTGCCAGAGTGCTGACCACAAGAACTTCTCACCAATGTTTTTGAGATCCAGAGTTTTAACTGCAACTCGGTATTTTATCTTCCTTTGGACTCAAGCCTCTCCTGGAAGTAAGGTTGATATCTTTATTCTTTAAGCCCCTCCCCCAAGAAAAAAGGATGTCTCATCCCGCTGTACATCCCAAGAGACAAGAGATTATCTTTCAGCTGCCAATAGTACATATTAGACCTCTCTTTGGGTTCATTTAATTTAGGGGACACTTCACTTGTTTATTTCATATTTTAATGACTTTTAGGGTAATTGACCAAACCCATGACCCAATTTTTTTTTCAGCTAAAAGAACTCTTGCTAACTCATTTGGTTTATCTGTGTCAATAGCATTTGAATTAACACAATTATGTATTGATCACAAAGAGTCAGTAAAAGCCTCTACCACAGGAGGAGAACGTTGTTTGGTAATATAGAAAAGCTTTTGCACTATGAGGGGAACTTCCAGGTAGCATCCAACAGTCTGATGATTTCCTCTGAATATGAAAAGCCATGATTCATTTTGATGCAAGTCATGCTCTATACATACTTTATGCTTCTACACAACTCATACTTCAATACAGATACATTCCAGAAGTAATAGTTATGCCTCACAGTCATTTCAGAGATAGCAGCAAATTACATATCATAAAAAATCATGTTTGGTGTAAACTCAGCATTCAAAATATGAACAAGATGTAATCCCAGCACTCGGGAGGCAGAGACAGGAGGATTGCTGAGTTCGAGGCTTGCCTGGGCTACAGAGTGAGCTCAGGGCCAGCCTCAACTACGTAGCGAAACCCTGTCTCAAAAAAGCCCCCCAAAAACAAAACAAAACAAAATATGAACAAGAGACTGGTACCCATGTTGTCTTTTTCTTTTAAAACAAAAAAAAGTTATTATATTTTTTTCCTAAACTAAAACCCAGTATTTAGATTTAATTGGCATTTTGTGATAAACAAGACGTTTAGGTTTGGAGCATGGCACTCTGTGTGTAAAAGTTTTGCCATCATTGGTAAAGGTAACTTTTCCCCTTCCTTTCTATTGTCCAATCACAAACTTCTTTTGAAGTCAATACTCATGTCTCACGTGATTTAGGAAACCTCACTTTTAATTTCTATGAACTCTTATGAAAATGACAGATATGTAAGCATTGGCCTGTGGACAACCTGGCTATATTAGCAAAGTTTTAATTTGAATTACAAGAAGATTTTAGTATTTATATACATAATTTTTCATATTTTAAATGCTAGATTTTATCTGTGAACTAAAGGTTTTGTCGATTACAGGGTACATGTAAAGAAGTATGTTTAAAGTATTATTTATGTAAAAGTTTGATAAAGAAAAATGCTATAAACCAAAAGATCAGATTCCTTTCTCTTGAAAATGTTATTACCTTACACTCATCATAGCATGTTTTAATTTCAAAGACATATAATTTCTTTTCCTTCATTGATTCTCATCACTAGTCTTCATTACTATGTTGAAGAAATATTTATTATCAATTAGTGTTCACTCAGTCATTTCAAGTAGAAAACTCTCAAAATCAGGATTATCTTGTATTCTTCAACTCCATAGAGCAAACTCCATGTTCCAAGGCTGTGGGTGTATTATCATGTCATGGCTGGGAAGAAAGGAGTGTATTTTTCACACCAGCCTGGTATCAACTGTGGTTCCTATAGTTTCTGTTCACTGGCATCTCTCTGTGCTGCTTTCCACTGCTGAAATGCTTCCTCCTGTGGAGTTTGGCTCCTGTGGCCTTACCCTAAATTTGTAGATGGCATCCCTTCCCTATTATCACAAGTCAACAAATCTACAGGGTGCTCTTAGCTACTTGCACGCTCTTCTTAGAATAACTGCAAATTTCTATATACTGTTGCATACACTTAGAGACAAGATGGCCCACTGTGGGGTGGGGAGTATTGGGTGTCACCTCAGCAACAGTTAGTTGAAATTCTGTACTGCTGTACCAAGCTAGTGAGCAAAATTTTTACACAAGGCAATAACTTGATAGGTAAAATAGTTTATTCTACTCTCACCTACCCTAAATCTGGAGAGTGTTTCTGTGTCCACATTGTTGCACAGAGGTATATCCTTCTGGTCATTTTATTGCTTTCCCAAATCCACTGAAAATGATTTCCTTTATGATTAGAAAACTGGCTTTTATAAGGCCATTTAATCTTTTCAATAATATATTGGATTCTATAAACTTTATTTTCTAAGTACCTCAGATCTTCTGTAAATTTTCTCAAAAATTATTCTATTAGCAGCATGCTTGCAATTGATAGTCTTGGAGGAAGATCAGAGTGGTTAGATACATAAATCCTGGAATTAGTTCTCCAAGGATTAAAACCTCATTCCATCACTTACTATCAGTTCTAAGTGGTACAAATTACTTTACACTGTCATTATGAAAAGTGTGACTATCTATACTCATTATTCTGATGACTAACCTAAAGCATATGAGTCTAAAATAGCATTTATCTTATGTATGCAATAAAATTAAGCTGTCTTTTTAAAAAAATTTAAAGGTTTTTTATAGATTGTGTCAACTACAGATGTTTCAGAAATGTCTAGACCATGGTTGTTTAATCTCAGCATCCTTGCAGTCTGAGATCAGATGATTCTTTACTGTAGAAAGTTATCCCATGCAACAGGGAGAGTTTAGCTGCACCTCCGACTTACTCGTTCTCCCAGTAGCAACAACTACGCAGATGCGACCACACAAGTATATGCAGACCTGGCCAAATGTCCCTGGGAATAAGCCAGATCTTCATGCTTGAGAACCACTGTGTTAGATGTAAAGTCAAAAGCTAAGAAGCTGAATATTTTCTCCTATCTCTTTGCTTTTCTTTTGGGTAATATGCCTCTGAATTATAGTATAATTTCAGCAAATGGCCTGAAGGATATCATGGAATTATATTTAAAAGTTAAGTATTCATTTTTTTCATTTTCCTTCAGTAAGTTTTTTCCAGTTTGCATTCCTTTTTAATGGCTGGATAATATTCACATTTAAATCATACACCTACTAGAAGGCAATGAATAGACAAGATGACACCTTTAGTTTTTCCAGCTTTGCTTTCTTTGGTTAAAACCACATGAATAATATTTCTATTACTGGAGCATTTTAAAAATGACTAATTCTATGCTGTTAAAGATACTATATTATAAGTCATTGAACTCTGTATAATGGCCACCAAACTTAATTAGAAATGTGATCTACATGCATATTAAACAGCCCATCCACATTTCATGGCTGAACAAGACCTTTGCTTAGTAATCTAATTTGTACTGCAATAAAAATAAAATCAGCTTCTGAATGTTATTGGTAGTTTACAATTTAATTTACTAGTAATGTTTTTCTTCGTGTAACAAGATTCTCCACTCACTGCTTGAAGTGCTTTTAAAGCAGATTTAGTTCAATAGTTGTTTTCATTGTATGAATCATTGAGGTTTGAAATTTTCTCAAAATAGGATTGTGGCCCAATGACTTATGTAATATAGCATTTCAATCTGTTTTTAGGTATTTCCACCCTTCACTTCTTCCTTTTTCTTGTCCTCCTCTTTCTTTTTCAAGCCTTCCATTAACTTTATTATCAGCAAACTATCATCAGAGGTTTATGGTATTCCTAAACAATATAATGAAGGTCTTGAAAGTTAAAAATAAGAGAGAATAATTTGTTTTTGTGTGGCCTTGGTCAGGTCCTTATTCCTTTTCTATTTTAGTTTTCTCATTTATAAAACAAGGAAAATAGTGATAGCTATGATAGTATTGGACTAACTGATTATGAGTTAATACTTGTAAAGTAATTAGAGTAATATCTGCTTCATGATATACATAATATGTGTTAATTATTGTTATTTTTTTTTCTTTTGAGACAGGGTCTCGCTTTGTAGTTCAGGCTGGCCCTGAGCTCACTATGGTGCCCAGGCAAGCCACCGCAAACTCGGCAATCCTCCTGTCTCTGCCTCCCGAGTGCTGGGATGACAGGCGTGAGCCACCACGTCCGGCATTGTGGTATGCGGTGTTGATTGTTGGTGGGCGTGTCTCCACGCCCAGCATTGTATGTGGTTACCAGGGATCGAACCCAGAACCTTGCACTTGCGAGGCAGGCGCCGGAACCACTGAGCTAACCCTCCGGCCCTGTTAATTATTGTTATTAAAGAGGGTTAAACAGCTGAATCCAAAAACTATATATGTATCAAACTATAAAAGCTTATAGCCAAATTAAGATTAATCCAGAATTGTGATTCTCATTTCTAGCTACATAGTAGATATCTCCTAAATAAACTAGAACCTCTCAAGGTGAGGCCTTGATGCTGGTGTTGCTAAAATTCTCTGGTTCCAGACAAATGGAAAAGTTCTGTAAGCTTAGGGGAGAACAGGTGGTTTTGTACACCTGGGAATTGCAAAAGGAGGCTGAGGTCTAACCAGGGGGGAAACTGAGTTAAGGAAAAGAGGTTGCAAATTTGATTTTGTGAACAATGAGCATTGATGGGAAATTTTTCCTTTTTCTTTTGATTATATATTTTGTATTATACATGTTCGCAGTACATAATGACATCTATTCTGAAGAGTTTGTACATGTACATAATACATCTTTATTCTTTTCTGTCCCCTTCCTCTCTTATTCCTCCCTCCTCCCTCCTACTTGAAATAACTCCATTTTCATGTTTTTCTCTTTTCTTTTTGCAATTCTTTTCCCTACCTGCTCTCTCTATCTAATTGTTTGCTCTCTCATTTGAAAAAGATCTTCCTACTCCTTATTATAAATCCTTTCTTTAGTTTTTTATTTACACTTTGGATTTCTAATATTTAAAAAACCATATCATGGGCCTGAGATTTAGCTCAGTGGTTGCATCGCCTGCCTCACAAATGCAAGGTACTAAATTTGATCCCTGGTAACCACATACAAAGCTGGGCATGGTGAATCATGCCCACCAGCAATCAATACCACATTCCACAGAGCTGGGTTTGGTGGCTCACGCCCGTAATCCCAGCACTCAGGAGGCAGAGACAGGAGGATTGCTGAGTTCCAGGCTTGCCTGGGCTACATAGTGAGCTCAGGGCCAGCCTGAACTACAAAGCAAGACCCTGTCTCAAAAAAAAAAAAAAATCACATTAAAACTTGTGTGTTGAGTTTATTTTAATTAACATTTTGGCCTTGAGGTACATCCATTTACCTACAAATGACTCAATTTGATCCTTCTTTACAGCATTTGGACATTTGATTGCTATATTTTAGTTGTTTACTTTGATATCATCTACATTCAATAACTGAAATTTAAGCCATAATTGGGGCCTTGACATATGAAAACATATACTAGATAAACTACAAGGAATGTAAATAAATAAATAAATAAAAGCCAGGCGTGGTGGCTCATGCCTATAATCCCAACACTCAGGAGGCAGAGACAGGAGGATTGCTGAGTTCGAGGCTTGCCTGGGCTACACAGTGAGCTCAGAGCCAGACTGAACTACAAACTGAGACCCTGTCTCAAGAAACAAACTAACAAACAAACAAACAATAAAACCTATAAGGAATGCAGTATGAAGTAAAGGACCATGTACAACAGTGATAGCAATGTTAAGTCCTACATAGTTTCTACCTCAACCAATATTTAGGAGCCTGAGTGTAGATGTAATTAGTCCCATCTTCTGATTGAAAGGATGCAACTTACTAAAATAGTTTATCCCAAATTAGACACAAGGGCTGGACTGAATGAGCCTTCTATAACTTTCTGTCAAGATCTATGAATTCTATCCAGAGAAGAAATGTTGCCTTCACAAATCTTTTATTTTTCCAGTAAAACAGTGCCCAAATACACGGTATAAGTCCACCACCTTAAAGAAGCTTTTAGAATTGATAAATTATTATTGTCTTGTTAAGTTCAGTGTGAATTATGTCACGTCTTCTTTTTTAAAAAATTGAATTCTTTTTTTTTTTTTTTGAGACAGGGTCTCACTTTGTAGTTCAGGCTTGCCATGAGCTCACTATGTAGCCCAGGCAAGCCTCAAACTCAGCAATCTTCCTGCCTCTGCCTACCAAGTGCTGGGATTACAGGTGTGAGCCACCACGCCCGGCACTGTGGGGTGTAGTACTGATTGCTGGTGGGTATGAGTCACTATGCCCAGTATGAGATCATTGTAAATGGTTACCAGGATCAAAGCAGGGACCTTGCACTTGCTAGGCGCTGGAACCACTGAGCTAAATGTCCGGCCCAAAAACTGAATTCTTTATCAGTACATTTTGTATACAGCACACAGTCACACTCAACATTGGGGAATTTGTACCAGTATATGACATGAGTTAATTCTCATTTTTGCCCATATCCCTACCCACCCTACAAAATTGCCCGAAATTGCATTTGTTATTCTGAGTCAATTCTATCTCAGTGTAAATTGAAGGATAGTTTATCTAGTTCTGTAAGGAAGGCTATTGATATTTTGATTGGAAAGATGCTAAATCTGCATATTCATTTTGGAAATATGGCCTTTTAGACAATATTAGTTCTGCCAATCAAGGAATAGGAAATATATTTCCAGTTTCATGCATCCTTTCAATACCCTTTTTCAAATTAGTGCAGTTTTCATTATAAAGGTCTTTTACTTCCTTCATTAGTTGATGCCTAAGTATTTAATTTTTCTTGATACTATATAAATGACATTGGTTTCCTAACTTCTTTCTCTGAATTCATTATAGGTGTACAGGAACACTACTGATTTTTGTGTTGATTTTGTATCTTGCTACACTGCTGAATTTAGTTATTAAAGCAAAAAGTCCTGTAGTGGAATTTTTGAGATCTTATAAGTTAGATGATCGTGCCATCTGCAAATAATGATGATCTAATACCATCTTTTCTTATACTTATCATTATCTGTTTTCTGTCTTTCTTTTACCCAGTTTTGCCAGCTAATGTTTCACGTATAATATTGAATAGTAACAATAATATTGGACACCGTTGTCTTAGTCTTAATTTTATTTTATTTTATTTTATTTTTTTTTATTTTTTTTTTTTTTTTTGCTTTTTGGAGACAGGGTCTCACTTTGTAGTTCAGGCTGGCCCTGAGCTCACTATGGTGCCCAGGCAAGCCACCGCGAACTCAGCAATCCTCCTGTCTCTGCCTCCCGAGTGCTGGAA
>PVIC010008020.1:0-49177 GCA_004025085.1 Thryonomys swinderianus
GGGGATCAAACTCAGGACCTTGTGCTTGCGAGGCAGGCGCTTGAACCACTGAGCTAACCCTCCAGCCCCTCCCTTGATATTTTTAAGATACCTCTCATTAAGTGATCATGTACCACAGCCTTGTCCTCTATATTGACACTTGATCGTCACATTAGTGTTTTCTGCTACTCATACTTTCAGTCATGTTTTTAATCTCGATTTCTGTTCAGATCTTTCTCATGCTTTTTCTATACTTGGCATTTATGTTTTGCATTTCTTTTTTCAGCTCTACTTGCCGCTGATTAGTGTCTTCTCTAGATTTGGTGATCATTTGCTTCATTATGGTCATCGTGTGATTAGTTATACCCTCTTCCAATTCACCAAGCACCTTACAGAACTGTTTTCCCTCCACTGGTACCCTTTCAGATGTATCTATTGTGTAGTTTATGATGTCCTCCCCCTCAGAATCCCCTGGACTGATTGGGGGGGGGAGAGTTAAACATTCCTGGAGGCATTTTGTTGTCTTGTCTTTTCATATTTCAGTTTTTGTGCTGTGGTTTGAAAATTCTGTGGTCTAGTGCCTCATCCTCTGGGAGTGAGCCACAGTATTGTTTATGACTCCCTCATGCAATCCAGGCACAGAGAGAAAGCTGATTACTGGCCACTACTATGTTACCTTGTCTAAGGTAGTAAATTCAGTGATAATAATGACATCTAATGTCAACTGGATATTGACAAGTGATAGGAACCATTCATGAATAGCCGTCTTCCAAAACAAGGCTCTGGTTTTAGTGAAGATTATTAAGAAGCCCCTCCTTATATTGATTTAATTTGGAGCACTGATTTCTGCTGGATGTTGGCAGCAGTGATAGAGCTCAAATATATCTCTAGAGTATGTGCCTTCTTGTTCCAGATCGCCCCCTCTAATGATTACTCTCACAGAATCTGGCCTGCCACACAGAATACCACCCCATAATCTTGCTCTGAGCCTCCTCACCCAAGGGATCCTAGAACAACCCTGGTTAGCTCTGACCTTCCCCAAGCCTAGATCCTAAGGCCATCTCTCAGCCAGTCTATGTAGACAGATATGACTTCAGTCCTGAAGTGAAACTCTCCTCCGGGGCATTGCTGTCCTCTTTGATTAGGTCAGTCGGCTGTTTTCCATCTCTATTACTCTATGTTATACAAAACACAGGGGCCAGGGGTGGGTGCACACTCCCCAGGCCCTCCTGAGTCCAGGTGGATCTCCAGCAGGCACCAGTGTTGGCTGGGGGCAGCTTGACTAATTCTTTTTGTGCCAGTTCTGATTGGGTAATATCTTTTCAGGACTTTTTTTTTGTTGTTGTTGTTAGAATTCTAACAATGGCCTTGAACCAAGATGACTGTAACACAACTTTCTGGTGCTACCTGCTTGCCTATTAGTAATGAAGTCCTAGCGTACATTTAAATCCTCTAGGAAGAAATGGCTACACTTATAAATAACTTGATAAGAATAAAACTGAATAAGTTTTGAAGTTGTGTAATGGCCATTGAACTGCACCGTTAGATCTCCAATACTTATTTTTCATTGCTGGGTTTTCCCTCTCTTTATTCTATTGCAGATTTCACAATTCATGATCTCTGCTTTTTTGATTAAAGGTTTAGAATTTCTCTCATATAAGCTGAGAGCTAGCCAGCACTCCCTAGATTTTATTTTTCCTTCTCTCTCTTGTGACTCTGAGAGAGGATACACTTGAACATGCCTCTGTCTTCACTATAAGTGTTCATCATCAGCCTTTCTGAGAGAAACTAGTCAAATCCCCAGAGAAGGTTTTATGTCTGGTGCCCCTTATATATCATATATACCTTGTCAGTCTGACAGAGATTGTGTTCCAAGAGAGGACAATTGTATATATTCACTCTTCTAAACCCTCCCATCCTCCTTAAATCTCCTACCTTAGCGATCTTCATGCTTCTCAGAAAGTGGTCTTGCTTTATGCTCTTCTGAGACTATGGTACCTATAGGTTTTCCCCCCCACAACCTTCTCAATATTTCTGCCTTCATTCTCTTCTTATTTTTGAGGAAATGGAGGAGTCCCACTTTCCTAAGCTTACACCTGGCTCTAATAGGCAGCACTGGTCCCTGTCTCCTCTTTCAGGATAATTTTCTAATTCTCAGGAAATTTTGCCTTTCCTGAGCATTTTCAATTTTTTCTGTGGGATCCTTACAATCTACACCTTGATATATTGCTTGTTTGTAGAGGAAAGATCCGCTGTTTTTGCTTTGCCAAATGCCTTGAGTAAGTGGGCTTCTCTAACATACCCTGCTTCCCACTGTTTGACTCCAAATGGCCAGCAGTCTGCTTTCCATTGTTACCAGACTCTGAAGTTCCATTCTCAAAGTTCACTATTAACCTCCTAGTTGCTACTCAAAGATTCATCTTTAGATTTTATATCTTTGTCATATCAGAACATCAGCACCTCTTAGAATTAGATGCTTTTTTGATTCAAATTACTTTTTCTTTCATATGATCATCTTATTTCATTGAATATTTGAACTACTATTTGAAGTGCTATTGAGTTATTCTTTTAGGCTTCTGTATTCTTTCTGGCTAGATGTTTCTTGGATCTAGGAGTTTATGTTATATATAGATATGCATTGTTGTTCTAAGAGCATCTAGCATCATTCTATATAGCTAATAGATGTATAATATTGCCTAAATCGAGAAATAACACTCTTTATAGTGATTCATTCATTTAGTCACTTATTTAGAAAAAATACTCTTTTGTTTACTCTATATGTTCTGGTAAATTCTATGTTGCAGCAATTCAAAATATACTCATGGTTTCTGCAAGTCTGCAGAGTTCAGTGGGGAATATATACAAGTATATACAGCCATAATATCAAATGATGAACACTGTTATTGGGAAGCACTTACTAGGAAGGGTGGGGTCCGAGAAGGTTCCTGGAACAAAGGGTTAGCGAAGCAAAGGGAGTAAAAAAGAAGCCAGTGTTCCTGGTAAAGGGAACATCACGTTCAAAGGTCAGGTAGTGTGTCACTTTTGAACTGACAGAGGAAAATCAGAGCTACGGGGTACAGAAAATGAAGGAGAAGAAGCAGGCAGATATACCAGATGTGATATATCCAGATTAAAATGGGCATTTGAACTCCTTCCCCATTTTGAAGTACTTGCTACTATTCAGTATTTAATCTGGACACTCTTTTGGAGTGGTGGGTGCTAGCTGTTTTACAGATGGAGAAACTAAATTTTGTAGAACTGAGCCTCACTAAGTCAGTAATGCTGAACAGAATGAAAAACCACCAATTCCTGATGTAGTTTTCTTTTTAGTTTATTTCCTTAGCAACAAGAACAAACTGGGCAAGATATAAACCATAATTTAAAAAACTATTAGAGATGTGAAGTTGCAAAGAAACCTAAATGAGTTATATTCAAGGAAAAATGAAGCATTTCGCTGTGTGCATCACTGAATAACAGGGGAAAGGGAAGAATCTATCATAAGGGGGCACAAGAAGAAACCAAGGTAATTTTCTATGAATGTAATGGCCTATGGGGGCAGGTATGATGGTATCCTTAGTCACAGAACATGACAGTAACACCTACAAACTCTGCCTTGGATCTTAGGGAAAGGATGTCAAAAGTTGGGACAGGGCAGAAAAGCTGAGAAAAATTACACTGAGAATCGTGGGGTTTTCTCTAAGTGGGAGGCAGTTTATTTCCCATGTGCATATATAGTGGTTGATGACAGATGGGGAAGGGCACTTGAGCTGAGCAGATCTTTTCCTCAGTGTACAGGGCCCTCTTGGCTGCAAGTAACCATCACATAGAGAGTGGTATCAGAACGGGAGACTTTTATGAAGTCTAAGGCATGCTGGCTTTTCACCAAATGCATTGATAATGAATGCTCTTAGAAGAACCAGTCCCTCCTAGATATTTCATGCTTTTACTAAATCAAACCATTGCCGAAGGCCTCCCAAAATTGGAGACAGCACAGTAGGGTGAAGAGGTATCTCCTGAGGCACAAAATTTAAAAGTGGGACTAGAAAATAAAGGTCTCACCTCAGCAATCTGAATGCTGGTGACCAGGCTGCAAAGAAGATATTTTTCTTTTCTTAAATTTTTTTTTAAAATTGAATTCTTTATTGGTACATTTTATATACAGCTCACAGTCACATACAACAACATTGGGGAATTTGTACCAGTATATGACACAAGTTAATACCAGCATATGACACAAGTTAATTCTCATTTGGTTACTAGGATATAAAGCATAAAAAGATTTCCAGAATATTTTTCATGGCACAACCCCAAATCAGTTGTTCTAATCCACCCTCAAATATTTAAATTCAACTAGAAACTGAATCCAATTAAAGTTCTAATAATTCTCAGTTCAGTATAGCATAAATGGAAACTACAACAGTAGCCTGCAGAAGAAGAGATGCACTATTTTCTCAGTGTAAATATGTAATACTTTTCTGTTTTTACACACAGTGTCTAGAACAATAAAAATATGGGACAGGCAAGAGCCAAGAAGTAACAAGAAGACACAAATATTCAAGAAAAAAAATGTTGAGATCATAATGTTAAATGAAATAATTTTATCTTGCTTACTTTTCTCAATGCTGAGGCAAAATACCTAAGCCCTAAAATTAAAGGAGGAAAGATACATTTGACTCATAGTTTGTGGAAATTTCAGTTCATTGTTGGCTTGCTCCAAAACAGAGTGGCATAGCAAAGGGATATTGCAGAGAGAAACAGTTCATGGTAGGTGGAAGGCAGAAAAGCAGTCAAGTAGCAGTCAGCAAACAAGAACAGTAGGCCTCTTTCTGTGTTATGTTCTATCCAGGTTAGCTGCTCTGTGGATAGCAATGGCACCCAGTGTGGGTCTTCCTATTACCGACACCCAGAAGTATGCCAATCCAATCAGTGAGCTAATTTACTAAAACACACCTTGATCCCAGCATCACACACTTAATCTCAGCATCACACACTCTAGTTCCAGCCATCTCTTTGTGGGTGACATCTAGATACAAGCCGTAACAAAATTAGATATATAAGTTTCAATATCACATAATTCTCTCATATGAGAAACCCAAAAATATAAATAAACAGCAAAACAAAATGTAGATTATAGGAAGCAGGGAGATAGATCTTTTTAAGTGGGAAATGTTTCAAGAGACAGAGAATGGGATGAAAAAGAAATTAGGATGTTTTATGTGTGCATACCAACTCCTCATGAGGAATATAATCATTATGTACTACACATATGTACTAGTAAATTGAAAATTGGAAATGATGAAAGTCACCACAAACAGGCTATTAAGTGGTCAAAATGTTGAAGTTATTAGACAAGGAACTTTAAAATTACTGTGATAAATGCATTAATGGATCTAGTACAAAAAGTTAATAACATTTATGAATACATTGGAGGAATTTCAAAAGGAAAAAGAATATATTAAATAACCAATACATGTGGTAGAAATAAAAAGGAGATAAAATATAAGAAATGAAGAGTTCATCCAATGTTCTAGTTGTCTATTTCTGAATAATGAGATTTCACAAGGAGAGGTTTTAAAAAATAAGAGTATTTTCTCATTGTCCTAGTAGCTGGGAAGCTGTGTACCATCTGGTGTCTGTTGGGCTGTGAATGTCCAAGATGGCTTCTTTACTTGTAAGTTTGGTGCTCAAAGTTGTACTACTTCTACTAGTCATCTTTGTCTTGACTTCCTGACAGGACAGTCTCAGGAATATGTGGTTTTAATATATTCTGTTTACTTCCAAGAGGGACAGAGTAGAAGCTGTAAGTCCTAAGGCTCCTAAGTCCTAGAAAGAGCCCTAGAAATAATTTCTGATCCATCCTATTGTTCAAAGCAAGTCAAAATCTTTCCAGATTCCACCAGTTTGTGTGTGAAATAGCAAGTGTGTATAGAAAATGAAGTGATGGTGGCCAACTTAGGAGATCATCCGAGTTTTCCCTATTACCACAAAAATTCATGTCCTTCCTATTATACTTTAAATCTAGAATGTCCTCCAAAACGAAACTCTGGCATTTAGAAGTGATTGGATCCTGGAGACACTCTACTCTTCAGTGAGTCAATCAACCAATAAACCCATAGCTGAAAGTTCTATTAGGAGATGGGAACTGCTTGTAACAGGCAGCTCAAAAAGGGTGACCTGAATAGGTATATTTTCCTCCCTTTTTTCTTCTAGATGCCAGGACACAAGCAGCTTTTCATCCATCATGCCCCTTTCTCATATTGTTTCTGTCTTGGAGCCAGCAGAGCATAGATTGAAATGTGAACCTTAAATAAACTTCCTCCTTTAAGTTGTAGGTGTCAGATACTATGTCTAAGTGATGAGAAGGTGACAGACAGTTTTTGGTACCAGAGAAGTAGGATTGTTCCTGTGATGATAGCTGACCATGTGGAATAGAAGCTTTTAGAAGTGGATTATTGGAAGAGCTGGGAAAGATTTAGAAATGCTGGATCGAGGAGGCATAGAATGCCTTATGCAGAGCTAGTTGGGTAATAGGGTAAAAGTGCAAAAGACTAGGGTGCTGATAGAAATGCAAAAGTAAAGGCCAAGTTGAGGATATTTCAGTTGAGATCAAGGACTCTTCTGGCTGTTGGACTAGAGAGCATACATGTTATGCTCAGGTAGAATATTTGTCTTCATTCTTCCCACAGCATGAAACTATATGAGAAAGTGAGATTAATGATAGTGGACTAATTGGTCTGATGAAGGAAATTTCAAAGCAGCTCAGTGTTCAAGCTGGGACATAGGTTTAGCTAGCTGTACTTAGCTAGATTAACAGTGACAAACAGGAGAAAAAAGGAGATGTGAAGTCTACAGTTTTATAAAAATGGAAACAATTGAAAAATTGAGGCTATGAAAAACATAGTTGCTGAAAAGATCAACATTACAAGAAGCTGAATACATTGGATTAGGACAACAGAAAAGATAACTTGAGGAAATCTCAGGTACAGCCAGGACCTCAGTACAACCAGGACTTTGCAGGCTCCATCATCAAAGTTACAAAGCTTTTACCGAGAGAGAGAGAGAGAGAGAGAGAGAGAGACAGAGACAGAGACAGAGACAGACAGAGACAGAGACAGAGACAGAGACAGACAGAGACAGAGACAGAGACAGAGAGACAGACAGAGAGACAGAGAGAGACAGAGAGACAGAGAGACAGAGAGACAGAGAGAGATAGGAGTTTTAAGGTGCTTTTTCTTTCTGGGCTGCAGAGGAAAATGGTTCTCAGCGTTTAGTGATGCAGGTACTCAGAAGATGCTATAGCCATGAACCAAGGGGAGTGAGCTACTGTTCAGGCTTGTGGCAGACCTTGACAACACTCCAGTGGTGCTAGTTTTTCAGGCATGCAGAATGCAAAGTGTCATAGAGGCTTCCGCTAAGATTTCAGAGAAAACCTTGGGAGGTAATATGTATCTGAGAGGGAAATGCCTGAAGCTTGAGAATAAAGTTGAAAGTACAGTGTAGATACCAGGATTGTGGATAATCTGCTAAGAAAAGGCAGCGAGTGGAGCCACACTGAGGAGGAAGTAATTCTTGGTGATACTGGGGCAGGGCTGCTTAAGCCTTTTGTATCTCACGTTTCATCCAAACCTGGACTAGGTGCTAAGCTATGTTCTCTGAGGCATTAATACTTGCCTTGCTGGTTTTTAGTGTTACTTTTGTCTGATTCCTTTCCATTCCTCTATTTCTCTGTTTTGTAGTGGCAATGCTTACTCTGTCTTATTTAAGTTGGAAATATTTTTCTTTCTGATTTACACAGGGGGTCATGGCTAAAAGTTTGCCTTCTGTCTCAGGAGACTTGGACTTGGAATTTTCAGCAATGCTAGACTTTTAAAAATTTTGACAACTTTTAGAAATGGACAAAAGGCATTTTTTATAATGGGAAGTATATGAGTCATTGATGAGCCAGGGGCAGAATATTATAGTTTAGATCTAGGATGCTCTCACTAAGCCTCATGAATTCAGAAGTGGGGTTTTAGAAGGTGTTTGGATCATGGGGCACCATACTTAATGTACTCTTAGGAGAAGGGGAAGATGCAATTTATGTTAGTGTGACCTGAAGGATATATTTCACTCCTTCAGTCTTTTCTCTCTTTGATTCCCGGATACCATGCTCCTCTGCTAAGCTATTTTTACCTTGGTGCTGACTGACCATGTACTGAAACTTTGACCCCAACTAAACCTCTCTTTCTGTAAGTTGTGGGTGTCAAGTATTTTGTCATAGTGACACAGGCACTTCCTATGTGAAAGTTATATCAAATTCCCCTTTTGATATCAGGCTCAAATCTATCGCTCCATAATCTGCGTCAATTCCTGGTGTGCAAAAGGTTTCTTCTTTTTTTCTTTGGGACAGGGTCTCACTTTGTAGTTCAGGCTGGCCCTGAGCTCTGTGTAACCCAGACAAGCCTTGAATCCAGCAATCCTCCTGCCTCCCAAGTGCTGAGATTATAGGCTTGAGCCACCAAGCCCGGCATTTGTGGTATGTGGTACTGATTGTGGTGGGCGTGAGCCACCATGCCCAGTTTTATTGTATGTGGTTACTGGGAATTGAACCAGGGACCTTGTGCTTGCTAGGCAGGTGTTGGAACCACTGAGCTAAATCTCCGGCCCAGGCAAAAGGTTTCTTAAGTGCATTTCTTCTCATTCTGGAGAACTATTTACTTCTTTAACATATATACTACATGAAATGATAATCATGGAATAACTGTAATATACACTCCTATTTACAGAGAGGGAAACAGAAGGCAAAGAGCAGTTAGTGCTCTATTGAAAATTTAGAATCCAGCTGAACATGTGTTTATTATCCCTCCTGCTAGAAACTATGGGGACTATCCCAAGATAAAGACCCACTTCTGCTTTTGAAATTGTTCTGTGCAACATTTGAGTGTCTCCTCTGGAATCTAGGTTATGTTTTCTGAGGAATTTGTTTTTCTCCTCAAGAAAGTGCCCAATTTTTCAGATGAGAAGCTTTCTTAACCTGTTTTGCTGCAGGTTTAGTGTGTGTGTGTGTGTGTGTGCTTGAGACAGGGTCTTGCTTTGTAGTTCAGGCTGACCCTGAGCTCACTGTGTAACCCAGACAAGCCTCGAACTCAGCAATCCTCCTGCCTCTGCCTCTTAAGTGCTGGGATGACAGGCGTGTATCACCATGCCCAGCATTGTAGGGTGTGGTACTGATTGCTGCTGGGCATGAGTCACCATGCCTGATATTTTATCACTGTATGTGGTTACCAGGATCGAACCAGGGACCTTGTGTTTGCTAGGCAGGTGCTGGAACCACTGAGCTAAATCTCTGGCCCAGTATTTCTGTTTTAATATTTATGCCTCTTGGGCCGGAGGGTTAGCTCAGTGGTTCCACCGCCTGCCTCGCAAGCGCAAGGACCTGAGTTCGATCCCCGGTAACCACATGTAATGCTGGGCGTGGAGACACGCCCACCAACAATCAACACCGCATACCACAATGCCGGACGTGGTGGCTCACCACTGTCATCCCAGCACTCGGGAGGCAGAGACAGGAGGATTGCTGAGTTCGCGGCGGCTTGCCTGGACACCATAGTGAGCTCAGGGCCAGCCTGAACTACAACGCGAGACCCTGTCTCAAAAAACATAACCTAGATTCCAGAGGAGACACTCTTATGTCTCTTATCCACTTTGATTTTAGTTTAGTACATGGTAAAAAAGATAGATCTAGCTTCAGTCTTTGGCAGGTGAATGCCCAGTTTTTCTAGCACCATTTGTAAAAGAGTCTGTCCTTTTTCCATTAAGGAAGTTTGGGTTCTTTGTCAAAGATGAGATGGTGTAAGGAAAGACTTTATGAACAAAACCTCTATAGCATGAGAACTAGCAGAAGAAATCAACAAATGGGATCTTATCTTATTAAAAAGCTTCTGCACAGCAAAAAGAACCACCGACAGAGTGAAAAGACAACCAACAATATGGGAGAAAAATCTTTGCTAGCTGTTCCTCAGACAAAGGTCTACTATCTAGAAGCTTAAAAAAATCAGTACCCCCAAATTTAAAGACCCAATTCAAAAATGGGCATCTGAATTGAACAGATACTATTCAGAGGAAGAAGTAAAAGTAGCTAAGAAGTATATGAAGAAATGCTCAATGTCATTGGTCATTCAAAAGATGCAGATTAAAAAAAACTGTGATTTTATCTCACTCCACAAAGAATGGCTGCTATCTTGAAATTAGCTAGCAACAAATGCTGGGAAGGCTGTGGAGAAAAAGGAACCCTTTCCATTGTTGGTAGGAATGTTGACTGCTGCAACTACTATGGAGATCAGTGTGGAGATTCCTCAGAAAACTAGGATTAGAGGTTCCATTTGACCCTGCTGTTCACCTCCTGGGGATATACAAAAAAGGATTACAAGATTCGTTTAATAGTGACACATGTGCACTCATGTTTATAGCAGCTCAGTTTGTGATAGCTAAATCTTGGAAACAACCCAAATGGCCATCTACTCTAGGCTGGATAAAGAAGATTTTAAAAAAAAATGGAGTATTACTCTGTCATAAAAAAGATAATTTTGAGTCTATTATACTCAAATGGCCATTACTTTAAGGACCTAGAGTGCATGTCAGATACTGTGAGGTAGTAAATATTCAAAGGGAAATGGGGTTTAAGGGTAAGTAATGAGGGGAAAGAAAAAAAATTTTTTGGTTAAAAAAAGGAAACAAAGCTTGTGCATATAAGGATCACGGTTGAGGGTGGGTAGGGGAAGGGGAAAAATGAGAATTAAGTCATGTCATATACTGCTACAAGTTCCCAATGTTGAACATAATTGTGATGTGTATATAAAATGTACCAATAAATATTCAAATAAGAATGTATTCTCTTTGCATATAAGATTTGTCCAAAATATATAGTGAATGTATAAATTTAAAAAGTTATTCAGTAAAAGACACATTGTCATCAATCCCTTCAAAATATTCCCCCTTGCTTCAAGCACAATGTCCTCATCATTACTGATTTTCTCTGAAGCAGTCCTGGACATTCTATTTCATGAGTATCTTTCGTTGCTCTGTCATGACTGCCTCCATGTTCTGAAATGATTAAAAATATTCACCTTTCATAGTCATTTTGATTTTGGGGAAGGAGTAGAAGTTTCATAGTGCCAGATCTACTAAATAATGTGGATGAGGACACACCATCCTCTTTTTATCAGAAACTACGTAAATAGTTAATCAATAAAATGTGTTCACAAAATACAGTGAATATTTAAGTTTTCAAAATTTGTGACAGTAAAGACACATTGCCATTAACCCCTTTCAAAATTCTCCCCCTAGTTTCAAGCCCACTCATTCCATCATTATTGATAATGCATCTATATTGTAATAAGTTCTTGTTAATTTAAACATCCACCTTTTTTTTCTGAGACAGTGTCCTGCTACATAGTTCAAGTTTATCTTAAATTCTATGTATCTCAGGCTGGCCTCAAATTCATGATGATCTTCCTTTTTCAGTCTCTCAAGGGCTGGGATTACAAACATGCACCGCTGCACCTGGCCTCACCATATCTTTTTAAGAAATTGGTTTTATCAGTACATTTTATATATACATCATGATCACACTCAGCATTGAGAATTTGTACCAGTATATAACATGACAGAATTTTCATTTTCCCCCATTTCTCTGCCCACCCTGCCATCCCAGCGCCCCATATGTACATAAGATTCATTTTTTAACATCATATTTTATCTTTTCCCTTGTTACTTACCCCTACCTCCTTTTCCCTTTAAATATTTTCTATTTCAATGTATATCATACATTCTAGAACTCATTTACATCTTCAGTTTCTCATACCAGAGAGAAGATATGGTATTTACACATCTGTGACCTATTTATTTCACCTATGAGTATGTCATCAAGGTACTCCTAGATACATATACAGAAGAATCAAACATAATTAGGACAGATATGTGTATGACAGTGACCAAGGCAGAATAGCCAAAAGATAGAAAAAATCATTGTCTATTGGCAGAGAGTAAATATACAAAGTGTATGTATAAATAAATATTATACTGGCATAAAAAAGACTAAGTGTATGAGATGTGAGAGAAAGTGTAGTATTTAAGTTTTAGAAATTATAGTAAAAAAAGACATTGCCACTAATCCCCCCTCAACATGGCCTTTTTACTTTGAATATGTTTCCCATAATTTTTGCTACTTTCTGAAGCATTTCTAAAAGTCTTCTTTTAAATTAGCTTTTTTATTAATATATGCTTGTGATGCATAATAAATGCACTTATCATGAGGAATTGGTACATATCATATCTTGATCTTTTTTACTGCCCCTTTCCTTTCTGTGTCCCCTGTATTCCTCATCCCATATTCTCTTCCAGTTTCCACAAAATCTCCGTTTCCTGTTACCTATTTTTACCTTTGTTCTTTCCTTACTTAGTGACTTTAGTTGTGCTATTATGGCTGCCTTGATGTCCTGAGTCAATTAAAAGTGTTTAACTTCCATGCCAGAAGTTACATGGCTCCACATCCAGTGCATAAGGAGGAAAAGGACATGCTGTAGTGTTTTTTTAAGTTTGTTTTTCTGTTGGATGGCACTCATAAGCAGTATTCACTGTATTTTCATCACACTTTGGAAAGAAATGAGTGAAAGACAAGTTCCAGAACTGCTTCAGAAGGTGGCAAGAATGATGGGATAAGAATGTTTGAAATGTGGGAGGCTATGGTAATATAAATTTTACTGTAATACAAAATGTTTATTTAAACATTCACTATATATTTGGCTACCTTTGTAGACTGTATATGCTACAATAAAGTGAATCTCAAAATATTAGCTAAATGAATTTCAGATACATATGTTTCACTCAGTGAACTAGCTAATAAAGACAGAGTCATAGAGATATTATGTAGATTAGGAGTTACCAGAGGTTGGAAAAGGAATGAGGAAATATAGTATTATTTAGTGGGTACAGGATGAAGTTGGCCTAATGGAAAAGATTTCATAATAGATAATGGTAATGGTTATATAATGTTATGAATATAATTGATAGCACTGAATTATGCACTTGGCAAAATTTACATTCTATGTATTTTATCATGGCAAAAAATATTAAAAATAAGGAATGGGTCATGTCAAAGAGCCAGGAAGCCAACTTGAAGGGACTTTTACTTGCTTACTTTGGGAGAATTGATCACTAAAAAGATGTATTTTCTACTCACACATATGCAACTACATTTAGCTGAGATACATCATGTTATAAAAGAAAACATTGGTTACTATTGGGTATTTCTGGGCCATTACTTATTACTCTGAAGCTATGGTTTATATGTGGATGTTCCCTTGAAAGTCTCATGATCTTAGGAGTGGGGTTTGTGGAAGGTGACTGGAAATATGAGGCGCTATACCTGGCATGATGTTGGGAGATGGGGTCTGATCAAAAGAGGTGGCAGCTCAGTAGGGGTCTAACTTGAAAGAGCACAGCTCCCTTCCCAGCTTCTCCTTCCTCTCTCTGGTTCCTGGCTGCCATGCAGTGAGTAGCTTTCCTCCTCCAGTCCCTTCTGCCATGCCACTTTTGCCTGGAGCTGGTTGACCATGAAAGGACTGAAACTTATAATAAATGAGCCAAAATAAACCTTTCCTCCTTTAAATTGTGGGTGTTTTGTTCCAGTAACAGGAAAGTGACTAACATTGGAATATCAGTAAATAATGAGAAAGAATTAAGCAATTATCCTACCTTTCCCACGGGAACTGTATTCAAGGAAATAAATGGTTGGTAAAGATTGGTCCTTTACAGATTCCAGATCACAGCTGCTAATGGAGTTAGGAGATTCTGGCTTAACAACTCCAAATGACATAATGGATTGTAAACTGATTCACAATCTATCAGATGAATGCTTACTGAAAAGAATTATAATGAAGGGATCTGTTTGATACTATGGATCCCATTGATTGATCTTAGAATCATTAAAAAATAGGACACACAAATACATGATTTTATGCTATTATGTTGTACAGTAAGATGTACATATCATCGTTTAAAATTATTTTCATTTAATATGAATGTAATCAAACTAATTTTAATAAAATGTACTGTGTGAATCTGAATAGATAGGTAATTATAAATTGATATCTTGAAGACAATCAGGGAAATTAGAATATGTTCTCATTATTTGATAGCAATAAATATGTACTAATTTTTGTTAGGTTTAATAATGACAGTAATTATATATGAATAGATAAATAGGTAAGGTAACATTTCTATTAGAAACAAATAGAAGATCTTTGGGGGAATAGAATGGGGGTGATATCTTGCTTTTGCTTTAGATATTCAAGGAAAAACAATAAATCATAAATTTGGGCAGAGAGTTGAAGTCAGATTGGCAAAATTTGGATGATTACTGAAAAAGAATGGTGGATTAATTTAGTTTCATTGTGTTGTTTTTCTTTACTTTTGTCCATGTTTAAATACAATAAAAGTTTTTGAAAAACTGTATTTGCCTGTCTTGAATAAGAAAAAAACAACTCCCAAATAGAGAATAGGACTATATTCCTGCTTTTCCCTTTTTTTAAGATGTACTGAAGGCAACCCAGAGAGGCAGCAGCACAAGTCACAGCAAGAAGGAGCAGAGACATAGAGGGACTCTGTTTGAAACACAGCGGTACTTTGAGCAGTAGCTCTGAGGAGGTGAGATTGAGTTGAATTAAAAGACATGGCCTGCATGCAAACAGTCAGATCAGATCAGTGAGGGACTTCATGTTCTCTTTTGCTTCTGGCCTGCCAGTCCCTTCTTTGTGCCAACAGCTCTGCCTGTCACAAGCTGGAGACCTATTCTTCATTCAGTGAGTTAATTTTAAATGAAATGAAAACCTAAGTCATAATGTTTGGTTCACTACTCAGGCAACAGGCACTGTCTGCCTCATTAATGATTAACATGGCAGCTGGTAATGTCTTGCAGCTGGTTGACTAGTTTAATGATGCCAAAGTCTGGCTATATCCTCCTCTTGCTCTGGCCAGTGCAGGGATCAGCTTTCCTTGAGCTTACTGCTGAGTGAATTATCAAGAAAAAAGAATAATCCTTCTTGTACTGGGGCCAACTCAAGTGCAAAGAGTGTAATTACTTTCCTGGGCCACTCAAAGGCTGTAAGACATAGAACGCGTTTTCATCTGATGTTGGAGGAAATAGAATGCTAAATATCTTAAGAGGCAGGACTAAGTTTTAGAGCAAAGGGGGCCACAATTAAGTGAGATTTGTCCTGGAAGAAGATGTCTGAGGTGTTAGGAAGCTAAGAGAATTAAGATCTGCCCAAGCTTGATGTGCATACAATGCCCACAATCAAAAGATCATGTGAACTGCACCCCCCACACACTGTACTAGGAGCATAAACTTAACCTACTTACATTTCTACAAAGTTAAAGATCTGAACTCAGAACTATGACTGGAGAAATACCTGTTTTTTTTTTTTCTCCTTTTGACTGTGGTGAATCATAGGTGGACATTGAAGTTAATGGCCTATATTGAAATCTTGGCCATTCCATATTGTCAGTGTGACATTTAACTTCTTGAAATTAAATGTTTTCATTTTTAGAACATAAACAATCAAATGCCTAATGACCATAAAAATAATAGCAATTTTATTAGGAAAACCTCAAATATTAGCCTTATCTTTTCTTTGTCAGTTATAAAATATTTATGTATGCCTTCATCTCTTACAAAACCCCATGACATAGGTATTGTTATTTTAATTGTACAGGAGAGAAAATTAAAGCTCAGGATCTGCCCTGGTCAGTAGCAAGAAGTTGCAGGCTTAAGACTAAGTCAGTTCTTTGGACTCTGGCATGATGTTTCTCCTGAATCTTTCACTGCTTACTCTGCCACAGGTTACTGGTAACAGAGCCTCTACTATGCATAGCTTACACTTTGCTAGCATCCCCATCCTTCCTGAGTAGCTCTCCTGAACAGCTTTGCAGAGCAAGTTGTCATTTACAAAAGCAAAATGTGGTTTGCTAGTAGAAGATACCATGTCAGTAAGAACAGAGCTCCATGTGAGGCTGTCTCTGTTCTACCTGAGGTCCCTGATGCCTCAACTATGCTGATGCTGTTGACACTTGAGGCTATGAAGACTGATTTTAAGTGTATGCTTAATTTGCTCTTATTCAGTGCCTGCTGTAAGCATGCCTGTTTGTGACCCGAGCTAGTCATTTTTCAGCACCAGAGGCAGCAAGGACACAGCAGAGAGTAGATTGTAAGGCGTCACATCACCCCACACAGCCCACCCTGTGCACATGGGAATGCAGACACGTGCTCACGCACATATGTGAGCTTCAGCACCCTCCCTCCTCCTGTTGGAATGTAACCTTCTTGGTGCCAGAACAGACACTATTTCACTGGGAAGAAGTGTTCCATTTCTACCCTTCTGAAACCTTGTCAGGGTAAGAAAAACAGAAGCTGTGACTTTTCAATGCCATCTGGTAAGTTAGATTGAGCATCGGCACGGTGGCGCGTGTCTGTTGTACGGAAACAGGCTGCTCCAGGAATGAATAGCTGACACCCGTGGGCCTTTCAGCGGGGGGAAAGGAGGAGTTTCTGAGATGTACTTTGCTGAGGGAAATGTCTGGAACCAGTGACTGTCCCCTGAGCATTGCTGTCCCCTTTCAGGTACACTCCTCCTGTGTGAAATACTTACCTGTTCGCTGTCCTAGCCCACCTGCCTGGCCCTGGCGAAGCCCTGGCTCAGCTAATGAGTAGTTTAATCATCTATATGTATGTTGGTGTGGGGCTGTAACATCTGACTCCTCTCTACCAAACCTCAATAGTGCTCCTGAGACCAGCTAGTGACAATCGTGCATGTTCCCAAAGTCACAACTGAGGGTAACAAGAGTCTCTGTGTTGCTCCTTCCAGCAGGGCTGCAGATGGGAGGGGAGAATGAACAGGACCCAGCTCACTGGGAAGGGAGGAGAAAGGAACCTGTGTCAGCTCAGGCTTCCTCGCCCATCCCTGGGCCTTGGCCTGTTTAGGTGACTAAGTGTTCACCCAAGTGATCTTTGTGCTCTTCCTCTGGCTCTGTTATGGGCTGAAGCTGCACAGCCCTGTGTTAATGGTGTCCCGGCACCTACCCTAATGGCTAGGGCTGAGCCCTAGGGCGCAACCCCGCCCTGCCAAGAGTGCAGAGGTTTAGCAAAGTGTGCACTTGGGCAGGTAGATCTGGGAGTTTCCCAGAGTTCCCTCTGGTGTATATTTCCTGTTAGGGTAAACCATTAGCAAGATTGTTTAGTTCACATACTTTGTTGTGATCTGTTGACTTGCTCTGTCAGCACAGAACAGTCACTGGGCTTAGGTTGCTCTACTGTCTCTGGATTCTGCATTTTCTTTGTTAAGTCACGTGTGTGTGTGTGTGTGTGTGTGTGTGTGTAGGACTGAGAAGCCTTTAGACTACTACTATGGCCTGTGGGCTCTTCCATATTCTTACTTTCCTTGTCTCCCTGACTGCTTGCCTTGTGGCCTTCAAGCTTCATTGTTATCTGTAGAGAGACTATCTAGCCGGGTCAAGTTCACCTGATAAGTCTGCCTGTCTATCTGTATGTCCATTCATTCATCTACCCATCTGTCAGCCTGTCTGTCTGCATGTATCATGAAAACTTCCTGTGAGGTGGTTCTGCTTTCCTGGCTAAAGCTTGACAGATATACTCTGAGACAGGAGCCCCAAGAGTTCCATAGCATTGAATCCCTCTAAGGCTGGTGCCTGGGACAGGAAGGTGAAGCATTAGTGACAGATCTCTCTCAAAAACATCCTGCATTCAGTTCTGGGAAATGTCTCCTTTTTACTCATTCCACACACATAGGAAGTCAGGTTTGCTGTGCAGGTAAATGTATTAGCATTGCAAAGGCCTCTCCCAGCCACTTCTCAAGTGTCCCCCCCCATGGTTCACAGTTCCCTCCTTCTCATCCTTGTGCCTGCACCCACGTCTTTGGGGGAATTTGAGCCTTGCTGCCCCTGAATCATCTTAAGCCTAATAGACCAACTTCTCTGTGGGAGCCAGGTGGGTGGGAGTCAGTGCAGCAGCCCCTCCGGTGCTAGACAGAAAAAGGAGGAAGAGTTTGCCTTCTTTGACTGCAGTGTGGGAGCATCACAGACCTGTCGCTCAGTTCGAGATCAGAGAAAGTTCTAAACAAGAAGCCAGCTTGGCCCAACTGCTTCACTCTGTACCCCTGCTGACTGCTGGGTGATATCTCGGAAATTCAGGGTAACACTTCCTTTTTCCTATTCCAGGGAGCACAAAATAGGCACCCCTGTTCCCATCACCAAAGGTAGGGCCTGGAAGCATTAGGACTGCTGATTAGTTTGCCTTAAGTCCCTGTTAAGGGATGTACAATGTGGTTAGGTGCGTCCTGGTAATTTCTCAGCACATAATAATGAATGAAATTCAGTGGTTACTGTTTTTTTCAACTCTTAGTTATTGTTTTACACCCTCCTCATTGCTTCTTTTACTTTGAACTGGTAGTAAAAACAGAAAAAGTGAAAGGCAACCAAGGGGAGCATTCTTTCAGTGCACATTGCAGGTGTCTCTCTTAGGCTTCACCTAAGAACCACATGCAGGTGTATCAAATCAGTTAAGGGGGGGGCATGGGTTCATTTGCATTTGATTTGCATATCATTTCTGAATATTAGATAGATAGCACTGGTACTTTTCAGGCAATTCCTACTTTACATTTTAGAGCTGTATCCCAGAATTCACATGATCACCTACATGGAAGAAATTTTCAAGTGAGGGAGAGAGAGAGAAATACATGGAAAAGATGCTGTGCTGTTGATCTCTGGGGTCTGCTACTGTGGAAGACTTGGGGAGGGAAAGAGCGCTGTTAAGTATTGGGAGCTATTTGTGAAGCTTTCTCTCATCTGAGAGAGTAGTAATGATGAAAGCGATGTTGATGTTACTGATGATGATAACAATAATGACTGTCTGAGCCTGACATGTTGTGAGGCCCCTCTGTGACCTCCCAGGCCCAAAATACACTCAGGATTCATCCATCTGATCTGTAGATAAATACAGAAGCTAATTGAGTTCACTGTTTCACAGTCTGTGTGTGGAAAAGGAGTTGAAATCTGTCAGGGTAGAGTTTTACTGAATAAAATAACATTCTGCATTCAAGAAATTTTTCTTACATCTATTAGGAAAATCCAGTTATCCTACCTCCTCTCTGGAAAACAAAAACAAAAACAAAAACAAAACAAAACAAAACAAAAACAACCCTCTCACCTGCTCTCCCTATTCCCATTCCTTCGCCCTGCTGCCATTGGATTCAGAGCTATTAGGAGGTTTATTTTCCTTGCCAACAGCCTAAAGGTTTAAATAACACAAGCTCTTCTTTCCTTTGGCTCAGTTGAAAGAACATCTCCATCTGATTTCCTTAGAGACTTGATATAGTTTTCTTTAACTTTTATTCTCTTTTCCCTTCTCTGCCTCTGCCTTTTCTTTACATAGGTCTTCCTTTCCAGTTCAGTATCCCTTCCCCACTCCTCTTTCTCAATTCTATGCAAAATGACACAAAGCTCAGCCCAAGCAGAAAGGCAGTGGCTGTGGTAGCAGCAGTGAGAGAGAAGGACTGTGGGCAACACTGCCAAGCAAAGGTGGTGGGGTGGTGGCGGTGGCATACATCACGCTGAGGAAGCTGGAGGCTCATAAGGATGGGCACAAAATCCTGTGATTACACACTTCCTAAGACCTGCCCTGCGGCAGCTGGATTCCATGCCAGGAGGATTGAGTTTTGTTAAGACCTTTAAGGAAACAGTGAGTGGCAGCAGGCGATTTGTTGGAGCAAAGTGAGACTGGGCTGCCTGGCTTGGTTGGAGAGAGGAGAGGGCCAATTACTCAGATCTGCATGCTGTCCTGGGCACTAGAAGGACATGGAAACCAGAATGCCAGGGTGCAGCGAGATTAATTGGTCAGTCTTTCGGTACCAGAGTGAAGCAGGCTTTATAGCAGACCCCAGGGAGTCTACAAAACAAACGTTTTGTATTTTTCCATTTGACTTGTGTTTATTGTTCTTCCTCCAAAGGAGCTCAGAGAGCTTTCTGTGCCTCACACGGTATTCCACTAATCTCGTGTTTTATCCCTCATCTCTAGCGGAGGATGGGTGTGGCAGATGCTGGATTTTCTGGGTTAGCCTCTAAGCACTCATGTGCAGTCCCTATGAGTTCATCTCTAATCTGGGTGGATCCTTGTATCTTCTCAGAGGGTCGGGAACTTCATATTATTGACAGGCAAACCCATCGCGAGCAAAAGGGGCCATTTACGGCTTCTCCCTAGCACAAGTCCTTCTGAGGCTCTGTGAGGGAGCATAGTAATAAATTAATATGGTTATATATGTTTAAATATTCAGTTTTTTTTCCTGTAGTTAGAATCACTGTCTCTCTAAACTCTGAGGTCTTGTCTGGGTCTCCTTGGAATGTCCGTGGGTGTTTTGGAATCCAGCTGGATATATTTAGTGTGGGCCAGTGGATCTCTCAGTGGAAGTCTTCGCTGCTCTGTGGTGGTTGTTGGTGCCAACTTCCCCGGTGATACGAAGGGCTTCCAGGTGTGTCCTTTCACTCATTGCCCAGAGTGCTAGGTTCCGAAGTTGTAGCATGATGTGAAGAAGTCATGCACTGCTTGCTACTGGTTAGTACTCTCTATTTGGTTAAGAGTAAAGAAATAAGGTTTGGAACATGCAGAGTTAAAAGTTAGCCCACAAGAAATTCTTTTAAATCGTGCAGCTTACCTACAAAGGACATTTGGTAGCTTTTCCAAGTTTGTTGACATTCATGAAACTACATAACATTGCTATTTACAAGTTAAAAAGCTGCAAGTTTTCTCAATCATCAGTAATAAAAAATACTCTTCATTCTGCTAGGGGAAAGGCTAGATTATCTTTCTATTATCTTTATAGAAACTGCCATAAAACTGTGGCCATAGGAAGAGGAGAATGTGTGTTAAACAATGTAGGAAAAAAGGAATAGCATAGGGATATGTCAGGCACTTTGTAAAAGTATTAGGTTATTTATATTTTTTGATACATGCGGTATTTGTTTCCAATTGTATAAGCATCAGCTCCTGTAAATCTCTAATCTGCTCCAAGGTGTGTGGGTTGTTTTAGAGCATCCTGGCTCCCAGTGGGTGTCCTGTGTCCCAGGGCAAAACTCTGTCTGCCTGACTGTAAGTCTGATGCTGCCAGAAGAGCTAATGAATGAACCTTCTCAATTCCTCCTTTCAACTTTTCATGCCCAGAACTAAAATCCTATGAGTATCTTACTATGCTAAGCCTCCCTCCTCCCCCATTTGGATTTAAAACCATGTGAGATCCTTGGGATAATTTATAGTTAAAATTGGATACTACTGGGCCGGAGATTTAGCTCAGTGGTTCCGGTGCCTGCCTCCCAAGCGCAAGGTCCTGAGTTTAATCTTGCTAACCACATGCATCAAAACTGAGCATGGTGACTCATGCCCACCAGCAGTCAGTACCACATACCACAGTGCTGGGCATGGTGGCTCACACCTGTAATCCCAGCACTTGGGAGGCAGAGACAGGAGGATTGCTGGGTTTGAGGCTTACCTGGGCTATATAGTGAGCTCAGGGCCAGCCTGAACTACAAAGCGAGACCCTGTCTCAAAAAAAAAAAAAAAATTGGATACTACCTAATTGTGTAAATTTGAGCAAGTCAATATGTCTTTTTGACCCCAATTTCCTTCTCTCTCTTCTGGGCATAATTACAATGGTTCATTCTCACTTTCGGGGTTATTGTGGGTAACTCTTGGTATTAAAGAACAAGTTAAAGTTCTTGGAGAAGCAGAGTATTTGGTAAATATAAGGGGTTATGTTTTATTTATAAAGTCAGTGCAAACATCTTTTAAATCTGAGACTTCAGGTACTTAGAATAGAATTCTATGTGAGTTAATATTTTCTGTATTTGTCCTTCTGACAATCACAGCTCTTTTATGGTTTATAGGTCTGGCAAAAAAGCCAGGACCCCTTGATTGTGGCATGCACGAGGGAGCAAGCAGTCACGTCTCCCAGATACTAGAAGTTCTTAGAGGATATGGTATGTAAGAGGGAGCTTACTTCAATTAACATTCTCAGGGGTTGTTTCTTCAAGATAAGTTCCTCCGTGTGCACTGAATCCTCTGATGCTTCTAATTGACTTGAAAGCATCTTGTCTCTCCTTAGAAATGTCACCAACCCTTTTCCAAGTGCGCTGCCAGCAACCAGAATCAATACATTGTTTAGGTTAAACATATTAGATAGTGAGTGACTGGCAGCCCAAAGGAGAGCAGGCGTCAACTGCTAGCCCCAGTTCTGAGCTTAGGACCTGCTGAAACCTCTTCATATCTATATGCAAATATCAGTAACCTAGGTAGTATTGTCTTGAAAAGAGATGTATCTTGGGGAAAAAATTAGTGGAATTTACCATGGCTAACCTTTAGGTTAAGCTGGTCACAGAAGCTGGAATCTTAAGTCATTTCCAATTAAACAGTTATTTACTTGCTACCTATTTTGTTTCAGTCATTGTGGGATTGGATGTAGTGAGTTACAATGAAGATCAAGGTTGTCCTTATAATGAGCCTACAGAGCAGTAAGCGTTAGACAACATATGTAAGCTACTCATGTCCAGTGGGCTAGTGATTGTAGTACCTATAGAAAAAAGTTTCCAAAATCCAAAGAGAGAGACATAATGCCCTATATATTTAGCCTTTACTTTTTAAAAATTTTGAATCATGAGATAAGCTTGACTGAAAAGAGACCTAGCTTGAGAAATTGCAAGGTTAACCTTATGCTAGCTTAGTCCACAAATGACTCTCTTTAACCATCCTCCTCTTTAGCTATCTGGAACTCATCCATTACTAGCTTTGCTTAGAGTTAGGACAATATACCCTCTGACTTCATAGGAAACATAGTCTAATATGTCAGTTTTTCATACATGAAGACAGTACTACTGACTGCCAGGAGTAGGGTGTATGGTGCATAGAGGGTACTGAGTGATCATGTATAGCTACTCTTCCACTCAGTTCTTCTGATACCATTCAACAGTGAAACTTCTCTGAGTGATGTGACTGTGGACATGGGCCACCATGGTCTGACTTATGTGGTGACTGAATATGCAATCTTAGTTCCATTTGTTATGTTCCAGTCCTCTGGCAAACCACATAGTCCTACAGCATTCTACTTTACATAAATACATAAAATGCATAAATACTCAGAAGAATAAATGTCTTACTTGTGGGAAAAAAAACCAGAGTGGAATGGAATCTCATAGGCTGGAATTAGAAGACCTACATTCTAGTCTCACATCAGCCAATTAATTGTTGATTTCTGCTATCTAGTGTAGGTCAGCCCTAGGCTGTGCCCTCTAATTCTTCTTACCGATTCCCAATCAGGCTGGACGGAGGGAGAGAGAGAGAGAGAGAGAGAGAGAGAGAGAGAGAGAGAGAGAGAGAGAGAGAGAGAGAGAGTGTGTTTCTGGACATTATAATCTTTAGCGGTGGGTTAATGCCTGGACTCTTCCTGAATGAATTCAAGAGACTCAGGGGGATGTTGCCTGGATAGGCTGCTTTACTCATTCCTAGTATCTAGCTTCATGTTGCTCCTTCCTGTGTGGCTCCCTTCCCTCCATTCTGGTTTGTCTATTCTCACCTGGACAGACTGTCTGGCCTACTCTGTACTCCCATTACTACTTGTTTGAAGCTGTGTCCTGTTAGGCTTCTGGTTTCTCTGATGCTTGGATTTCCTGTGAGTTTATGCCCTACAATTACTCTGGCCATGAGAATGATAGAATAGGTGATGTCCAGAGATGGTAAATCCTGAATGTTATAGCGACAAAGAGCCACTAGTTAAAAGAACTAATGAATGTTAAATGTTTTGCATGGTGCTTTCAAGTGGAATACATCTAATAAATCCTGTTGCTATCATTGGTGGTAGTAAATAATAACAGTGTTATTGTTTATTATTATCATCATTTTTACTGTTTAGCACCTGTAATCCTGCCTTTGTAAGAGAAAGAGATTGAGAACAATGTTCTTTGAATTTCAGTGTGCATACAAATTCTGCTAAGATGAGGTTTTTTTAGCCAGAGTTCTGAGCTTTTGAATTTTAAACAAGCTTTCAGATGGTGCTGATGTTCATGGTCCATGGACCATATTTTGAATAACAAAGTCCTGAGGACATTGAAAAATGTGGAACACTAGGGTTAGGGTCTAAGGGATGAAGAGAGGGATTGGCACTGTTTGGTTTCTGAGCACTTGTGCATATACTGGGAACAGTGCTGCTAGGGACTTGATAAGATTCCTAAGTTGGCATTTTTTGTAATTATGGTTACTGATTTCCTTTGAAGATAGCAGAAAGACTGGTTAAATGAATGGCCATAAGGATTATTTTTCATCATGTCGTAAGAGAAGCAGGAGACTATTTCCTTCCTTTTATCAGTACTGAAGAGGAAATTTATCCTGTTCTGGATTGGTTGGCTGTGGGGGGTGTCTGGTCTAAAGACCAATCTTTAACTTATTGAAAGGCAGAAGGGGACAATTATAGCAACTCACAATGAGATAGTATCCTTTACAGGTAATATTTTATGTGTTTTTTAACCTTTGAGCTTCTGCTTCCCCCAAAGATTTTAAGCTTGTCAGAGATGACAAACTCTAAGCAGAAGTCATTCCTCTGTTTCATGTTGCTATCTAACAGTAGCATTGAAAGCAATGCTGTTGGCTTATTTAGGACTCGACATTGTTTCATTTAATCTGTACAACAGTTTTAAGTAGGTGCTGCTTTATATCAAGACCCATATCATCACCTAACATACTTTGTTTTATTATTTATTCATTTACTGTCTCCGCAAAATAGACTGCAGGTACTATACAAGTGTGTTTAATGTCTCCCAACCCTGGGAATATCTCCTATACATAGAACTTGTTTCATATGTGTTTGTTAAACACAGGAAGGGATGGATAGGGAAATCAAGAAAGTTAAGTAATTTGTACAGGTTACATAGACATAAATGCTACTGTTAAAAATATGAATCTTGTGCACTTTGCTTTAAATATCTTAACCATCCCATGTCATTATGTTAGTTTCTTTATGACTTCATTGCCATAAACTCAGGTTGCAGATCTTAAGCTTGGTTGTGTCCTTGACTGGGGAGTCCAGAGGGTCTGGGTGTGCCATCTGGGCACCTGAACATTTGTTATGACCTCTGACAAGTCACACTAGAGATGACTGACAAAGCCAGCCCCAGGCATTCCAGGTCATCTGTGCTCACAGATACAGAAGAGCACACAGCTTAGGGGGAGATGCTTATAGAATATGAACAACCTGTCACCCATAGGTCATGGGAGTGATCTGTGTGGGCCATCTTGCAGTGAAAATACGTAGAAGGCATATATCATCTTCTCTTTCTTTAATAATCACTGTTATTTGCTTGGCCAACAGATAATTTACTCATTTATTGTTCTATTTGGCTCCAAATAAAACTTTACAAGATGGGTATCTGAGTCGGAGGACCTAGCAGGGGTCAGGTGAGCCTCCTAAGCCACGCAGACTCACAGGCAGAAAATGTCCTGGTTTCCTGACTAGAGACAGCAAGTGGAGCTGATGGTGGTACTTCTGCCAACCAAGCTGCACAGTTTAAAAATAGTATCAGAGCTTCAAGATAGCAGCTTTGGAAGAAGAGTAGAAAACAAAATTAACAAGTTTCCTAAAGCTAAGATATTTACTTACAATCATCTTTTTGGTACTTCCTAATGCGAGATGAGTTGAACGTACAGAGCTAAGTGACTTCTACTGGGCAGTCAAATCCTGGTATCCTACTAGGCCAAGGATACAGAGGACGGATATTATAGATCTCACTGAAATTGGGATGAGTAAAAGTGAAAGTCACCATGCCTGCCACTTGACATGTTCCCTGATGCTCTTGGTTATAGCCACACCCAATAGTTATGAAGCTTAAATGAGATCATATATAATGCAAAAAAAAATTGTGCTTGCTGTGCTTTGAAATAGTTGTTACTGGAAAGAAAGTGAAAATTAATGCTATTCTTTGGTAGCAAATTTAAATTTCCCTTTTTGATGATTTAAAATATCTTATTCTGATATGGAGTCACAATATATAAAACGTCAGGGTTGGAAGATTATCTAGATTTTCATCATGCAATCAAGACAGGATATCTTCTACTTAGTTCATTAAAATCTACAGTGGCCCCAGTGGAAATGCTCAAATCTTAATTGGTTTATCCAGTAAAAAACAAAATCTGTTGTGTTTATTTTCTGGCTCTTAAAAGTCCTTCAAATTATTTTTATGAGAAAATTTTAAATTTAACTAGCTTTGCAAGTTGAAAGAAAAGACTTTCAAATTAATGTGACCCAATGTAATGAAGAATTTCCTGTATTTTAAGGTAGGTATTGCTGAAGGGGTTGATTTTCAGGACCTTTCTCCAAAGTATTGTAAATACAGAAACAAGAGCAAGGAAAGTACCTACTTTCAAATTTAGGATGATGGGTAGCTCATACCTTCCCTTCAGCTCATGTATTCATTTTGTAACAAAGGGGTGAGGAATTTTCTGCTGGAGGTACATACATCAGAACAATCTCCAAACCCAAATGAAGGCTCAGTTCCATCAGGAATAATGAATGTCCAAGCTGTTTCGGGCCATAATTTATTTCTGTTCCCAGAGTTCATCACATGATCCACCACCAGTGCTCATTTTCTGAAAATAATTTCTCTAGATGTCCATGGGCTTGTAGCTCTCATCACCCAGAACACTAAAGAATAGTCAAACCCCTCCCATAATTTATCCCAGTGTCCACAAATCTCTCCAGGTCTCCACAAACAAAGCAGAATGCAAAATGTAGAATACAACTCTTCATCAGTGCACAGGCATGTCTCCAAGTACATAATAGAAAACACGAATAAAGGAGAAAATTGCGAGCTTGGGACTTCTAGTCAGTGGCTCTGATTTTACTCTCAGCTCCAACTAAACTAAATGGGATCTGGCTACAGAGAGATTCCCCTTCTTTCCAATGCAAGATCCCCATTGTAGCATTTCTAATGCTTTAAAATCCAACTTTGATATCCTTCATCACTCGTCTTAGAAAAATACCAGGATATAAATTACACCTTACAACAAGAGGGCATGTCCCACAATCCCTCCATGTTTATTTTTTGTCAGTAGTGTTTATGATCAGTACCAAAATGAGAGGAATAAGCAAAAGGCCAGGCAGTTGAATACCATGTCCTGAATCAAGGTTGCTACATATTTCCTTGTGTTTGTAATTTGAGATATATAGGCTATTATTATCACACATAGGGCCTTTAGGTTTGTTCTTGAATATAATCTTCATGACTTAGGCAAAGATTAAAAAATTATTTTCTTCCTCTCGTATTTCTGGTTGGAGTACTAATAACATATTGAATTTGAATTCAATTAAACTTAATTAAGAACAATTCCCCCTCTTGAGACAAACGTTTTTCTTCTGAATTTCACTGACTGTTTTCAAGGTATTTTGGAATATTTCATTGTGTCTTGGAATGAATCACTTGCTAAATTATGTTCCTTGCTGACAAATCATAACTTAGAAAAGAACTATATTACATTTCCCTGTAGTAAGGTGTTTCTGTGAAATTCTAAAAGTTCTGGAAAACTGTCAGATTGGCCATATCTTCTCTTCTGGGGGTCAATAAGTAAGAAACTGTATTATTGGAATAACTGTATGCGACCAGCAGAGGCAGAGGCATTTGTGCTGCACCCCAGTGCCTGCTGGCTCGCCCTGGGGGTTGTCTTTTTGGCACGAAGCCCTGTCCTTGGGTGTACAGAGGAGCGGCCCTGGGTTCAGGAAGATCTCATATCTTTTTCAGTGAAAGACAGCGGACCTTTTCATCAGTTCTGCCTTTTAAGTGTTCTAAGCCACCTTTCTTTTTCCTCAATTTACTACAGATGTCCTACAAGAAATGAGGGGGGAAAAAAAAAGCGCCTCCACCTTCCCCCTTTTGACAGAATGATCTTATTACACAGTTCTCTGAAATTAGGGGGTTATAAATGTACTCCAAAGCAGCAGATGCTTTGTGTTTTTATGATGGGTGGGAAATTAATTTTCTCATTTGGAAGCGTTGGATTGTCCATTTTCCCACATGCCAGGTTTCAGAAAGAATCTATAGTTTTCTCACACTGCTGTGCTCCTGAGTTTTTCTCTCTCTCTGTCTCTCTGTCTTTCTCTGTCTGACTTTGTGGTCAGCTGTGAAGAAAAAGCATTTATGGTCCCAGGGTAGACAGAAAAGGCTATAAAGCCACATCAAGTATGTATATGTGTGTGTATGTGTGTATGTATGTATGTATTTATTTTGAGGCAGGGTCTCACTTTGTAGTTCAAGCCTGCCCTGCACTCGCTATGTAGCCCAGGCAAGTCTCAAACTCAGCAGTCCTCCTGCCTCTGCCTCCTGAGTGCTGGGATTACAGGTGTGAGCCACCACGCCCGACACTGTGGTGTGTGGTGCTGATTGCTGGTGGGTGTGAGTCACCACACCTGGTATTGTTGTATGTGGTTACCAGGAATCCAAACAGGGATACTGCGCTTGCTAGGCAGGTGCTGGAAGCACTGAGCTCAATCTCTGGCCTTCAGATATTTATTTTTCATGCTCATTTCCGTTTTTCATCCCAAGACAGTCTAACTCGATTATTTGACTTTGATGATACATCAGATCTCTCCCCTATTTTATTTTGGCTGAAAAGAATAAGCTAACTAATGAGAGTATGATGTTTTACAGTTTTTATAATGCTTCTATCTATTCTATTTTATGTAATTTTCTGAACACTATAAAGCAGTAAAAGCTCATAAAATTTTCTGTGTTCTTCCTTCATCCTGTTTTCACTTTTTTCCTCCTATGTAACATGCAGCATCAAATTTAAGTGAATTTTTGATCTACTTCTTAGCCTTTCTGCTCCACAGAGAAGAAAACTGAAGCACAGGGAGGTGAAGTGACTTGCTTAAAGTCCCTTGCTAAAAGATGAAGAATTCAGTCCACATTCTTATGCTTTAAAAAAAAATTAAAATATTGAATTACATATAAATTCATATACACTTTTAGGGACTAACAAAAAGATCTACTGTACTCTTGATCGAATTGTCCCAACAGTATCTTCTGATAGGGCAGCATGGTAATTTAGTCGGTTGAGAGACAAAATACAGAACATTTCTATCAACAAAAGGATCTCAGTAGTCTGTTCTCTCTGGTTCTGTAACTTTGCCATTTATGTTAAGTAATTGAGGAAACAAATTATACACATATGCAAATGGAAGAAAGATGGGACAGGAGGAAGGATGGGAGGTATCAGTGACCAAGGTATATTATGTGCATGTAGGAAGCTGCTCAAGAGAAACTTGTTAATTTCTGTAACCAGTGAAATAAAAGTGCCAAAACTTTCTTTAAAATTGAATCCTAAAAAGATTGTAAAAGGGACTATTATTACATAGGTAAACACTAACCACAATTCTCTGGAGATTCACACATATTATTGCATATATTAATGGTTTGTTTGCTTTGATTGCTGAGTAGCATTGCATGAGATGAATGTATCACCACAGTCAGTTTATGTTTTCTTTCATTGAAGGACATTGGGGTTGTTTCTAGTTGTGGATATTACAAATGAAGCTGTCATAAACATTTACGTAGGTTTTCATGTGAATATATGGTTTCATTCTGTGATCAATGCCCAGGAGTAGCATAATATCAGCATGCTTATTTTTTTAAGGAAGTGGCAACCATTTTTCAGATTGGCTACCCCATTTTACACTCCAGTGCATAAGTGCCTCATTTTCCCACATCCTCTCTAGCCTATGGTGTTGTCCTTTTTGTTTTCTTCTTTTTTCTTTTTGTGGTAACCGGGATAGAACTCGGGCCCTTGTGCATCCAGGGTTGGCGCAGTACCACTTGAACTAAATCCCCAGCCCTTTTGTCCCTATTTTTAATGATAGTTTACATTAACAGGTATGTAATGAGCTCATGGTGGCTTTGGCATACATTTCTCTCATGGCTAAATATATGAATGTCTTTTGATTGTACATCTTTTCATCCTTTATCATATTTTTCTTTTTTCTTGAAACTAATTGCCTACCATTTAACTGCATTCTCTGTTTTACTTTTGAATTGAGAGTTCATTATATTTTAGATAGACTACTTTCCTTATATTGGATGTGCGGTTTGCATGTATTTTATCACAGAATGTAGCTTAACATAGACTTTTGGAGAGTTGTTTTCAATTCTAAAGAGGTCCAATTTATCAGTTTTTCCTTTCATTTATTATATTTTGATTTCAAGTCTAAGAACTCCTTTTCCTGATCTTAGACTTGGAAGATATTTTTAAGTTGTTTTATACAATTTTTTTAAAACAACTTTTATAGTTTTACATTTCATATTTATATTTTTTACATTTTACATTAATTCTGTAACTTATTTTGAGTTAATTTTGTATAAAATACAAGAATTCATCAAAATTCTTTTGTTTGTAGGAAACAAGGGAAGGGGACATAACTAGAACCTTTGCAGTAAGTTCTAGTCTCCTGTGAGTCTGACAGCACAAGGTACAATAATTAATAAACAGGCTGAAATGAGACCTAAAGAAGAAGCTTAGTTGACCATGCCAACTCATCCATGCCACTCTGGGCAGACCCAGCATTGCCACACCTTTTTATTCAGTCCATTTGGAGCAAGGGATGTAAAGAGGGCAGTAGTTTCAGTATCTCAGTAGTAACAAATATAATAGATCATTTAGAGGGCAGCATGTTTGTGCATCCTAGAACAAGGAGGAATTATATAGATGAAGGTCCTGGTGCAGTTCTGCCCTGGGGCATCACAGCACTGGGACAGTGGGTTATTTGTTGGTCCCAGAGGCGAAGATAAAAGAGTCAAGTCCTCAGGTCTAGTTATGTCATAGCTGGTCTGTAGGCAGTAAAGTCTGGCCCAATTGTAGTTCAATTGTGCAATTATTTCTCCCAAATAGGATTGTTCCCAACAGTTGTTATTATTTGTTTATTCCAATGGGTATCTAATCCATCCAGTAACATTTGAAAGACTCTACTGAATCACTTTTTGCCCTTCAAAATTAAGTTGGAAATACTTTTGTGGCCACATATTTAGGTCTATTATAGTTTATTGGCCTACAAATTTTTGCACTATAAAATATGACTGTTTTGATTATTATAGTCCCATACTTAGAATGATAGAGATAGAGTGATTCTCTCCTTTTATTCAAACTTTTTAGCTAGTCTAGTTCTTTCAACTTTCTATATAAATTTTATAATAAATTTGTATCTAAAAATATTTTGCTGGTATTTTAATGGGAATTAGATTGTATATCAATTTTGGAAGGATTGGCATTTTTTTCTATGTCTAATTATTCAATCAATGAAAACATATATCTTTCCAGTTATTTAGATTTTTTTTCTTTTATGAGCATTTTTCTTTTATGAGCATTTTTCAGTTTCTTATATATTATTATATAATAAGTTAAACTTATTGTTTTGTAAGATTTTTGACTATAAATAGTATTGCATTAATTTTGTCATACAAGTGTTTAATGTTAACATATAGAAATATAACGATTTTTTTGTACATTAGTGTCTACTGGACTTGCTAAATTCACTTATTTCTAGGAGTACAAAGATTTTTTAAAAAACACTCCTAAAGGTTTTCTGTGTAATCATGTCATCTACAAATGTAGATAGTTCTGTTTCTTTTTTCCATACTGCTTAGATTCAAGCTCAATTTTTAAAGTGAAAACTATCCATAAAGAATTTTGCATAGCTTTAGACACATCATATTCAAAAACAGATGATATCTGAGTTCTCATATTTAGTGATGTTAAGTTTGATAAATGAGGTCAGGGTTATCAGGTGGATCCTTCATTATAACACTCTCTATTGATCTTTCATATAATGGATTGTGCATTTATTGACAATCCATTATCTCATTAGGTGTTATCAAAAGAGAATCTTTAGCTCCATTACCTATGTAGGTATGAACCAGAATTCTGTAAAGAAAGCTCAATTCTTATTCTGCACTTATTTCCTTAGTTATAGTTCCTACAGGAAAGGGAAAGACATTTGTTAATTCTTTCCCATTATTTACCAGTCTTCAGAGTAATAAATTATGTCCTAGAAGTGCCCAGTGGTGACCAATGGTTTTTTAAGTATCAGTTGGAAGTCATGAGTTTTTATGTTTGATGTGTTAAAACTAAATGTAGATATTATTCTTGTTTAATGATCACTTTGTTCCAGTATAATGCTGGTGGGATTTACTTCAAATTTGTTTCATGGTTTTCAATATGAGTCATTAATTAAAAAAAGAAAATCCTTGTGGTGGATATATATATATATATATATATATATATATATATATATATATATACACGCACACACACATATATATACATATATATGTATATATATACACATATATATGTATATATTAAACTACTTTTAATTACAATGTGTTGGCATGCATTATATACATACACAATTTTGTGCAACCATTACCACTGTTTCCAAAGCTTATTCATTATGTCACATAGAAATTATGTACCCTTTAACTAGTAACTCTATCACGCAGCCACCCAATGCTTACTATCGAGTGTACCTCTGTCTATAAACTTGTCTATCCAAGATATATTATGTAAGTAGTATTGCATATCTCACTTATGTCTAGTTCACTTAGCCTAATATTTTAAAAATGCATCAGGATTACAGTATACATCATAACTTCATTCTTTTTTGGCTAAACAATATTCCATTGTATATGTTTACTTTATTTTGTTTTCCTATTTGTCTGTTGATAAGCACATGAGACAATAAAGTTCCTATTAATTTCAGTATTTATATATCAGAGTCCCTACTTTAATTCTTTTGGATATATAACTAGGAATGGAATTGCTGAGTCATGTGATAATTCTATATTCAATGTTTTAGAAACCTAGCTGTTTTGCACCATGGCCTCTCACCATTTCACACCCACAGAGTCAATATTCAAGGTTCTAATTTCTATGTCTTTTCATCATCAGCATTTATTATTTTTAACTTTTAAAAAATTGTAGTTGTCCAACAATATAAAGGAATATATTACTGTAGTTTTTTTTTTTTTTTTTTTTTGAGACAGGGTCTCGCTTTGTAGTTCAGGCTGGTCCTGAGCTCACTATGGAGCCCAGACAAGCCTCGAACTCAGCAATCCTCCTGCCTCTGCCTCCCAAGTGCTGGGATTACAGGCGTGAGCCACCATGCCCAGATATATTGCTGTAGTTTTTATTTCAATTTCCCTAATGACTAGTAGTGTTGAACATCTTTTATTTGCTTATTTACCATTTAGTATGGATTTGTAAGAGATATAGTTATTCAAATTTTGTGCCCATTTTAAAACTGGGTTATATCATCTTTTTGTTGTTGAGCCGCAAGAGTTATTCATGTGTTCGGGATATTGAATCCTTGTCAGACATAAGATTTGACAGTATTTTCTCAGAATCTGTAAAAGTGCTTTCAAAAACTTCCTCTGTGATGTCTTTTGATGCTTGCAGCTTCCTTTTAAGATTTAGTTTTACTTTTCTTGCTCATGCTTTTAGTGTTGTACTTATGAATCATTTCCAAATCTAATCTACCCTTCCTTTTTCCTATTTTATGATTTTCCTCTGATATTTAGGTTATTTTTCCATTTACATCAATTTTTGCATATAAAAATGAATACAAAAAGAAAGAATTTGAAAAGACAAAAGGTTTTGCATGGCATGACTTTTCTTTTGCATATGGAAATCAAGGTATCATACGATTTGTTGAAGAAATTTCTTTTCCGCATTGAATCCTTCTGACACTGCCAAAATAAATTGACTATAGAATTTTTTATTTCTAGACTCTCAATTCTGTTGCTTTATTGGTCTATCCCGATGCTCGTTCTACACTGTTTTTTTTGAGACAGGGTCTCTCTTTGTAGTTCAGGCTGGCCTTGAGCTCGCTATGTAGCCCAGGCAAGCCTCAAACTCAGCAGTCCTCCTGTCTCTGCCTCCTGAGTGCTGGGATTACAGGCGCGAGCCACCATGCCGGGCTACACTGTTTTGGTTACTGAACATTTGTAGTAAATTTTAAAATTGAGAACTGTAAGTACTTATAACTTTGTTCTTGCTCAAAATTGATTGGCTATTCAGGATACCATAGGGATTTGAGGAGATGATTTTCTTCTGTTCAAAGAAAATCTGTTGGAAATGTGATAATATTCACATTAAAAAATAATAAATCTAAGTATATGGACATGAAATGTCTTCCCATTATTTTTGGTTTTCTTTAACGTTTTTCAGCAATGTTTTTCAGTTCTCAATGTACAAGTATTTCATTGCTTTGGTTAAATTTATTCCTAAATAGTTAATTTTTCAGATGTTATTGTATTATGATTCATTTAAAAGTTTCTCTTTATGATTACTTATTGCTGGCATATTGAAAAATGGATCTTTCTGTGTTGATCTCGAAATAAATAAGAATAGAGAGTGTGTTTCTCAGTTTTTAATAATGACATCTTCACTTATATATCCTGGAAACTTTAGATGCTTTTATAATTGTTCATGAATAAATTGTATCAACAAACTTAATTATGGGCATTTTATGCTAGCTTATTTGCCTTCTGCATTTTGTTCAATTTATTTATTGGTTCCAGTAGTTTTCATTTAAATTATTATGGATTTTTTTACATGACTGATCAGGTATTATATAGAAAATACAGCTTTACCTTTATTTTCTAGTGTGGATGCCTTTTTACCACATTTTCTTATGTATTTTTTTTGGTTACAAGTTTATTACAATGTTGAATAAGAGTGATAAAAGCATACTGCTCCCTGATTCTGTGCCGGATGTATGGCATAAAGCTTCATCTTTTCCTATTGAGTATTGTGTTAGCTTCATGTTTTCCATAAAGCTCTTTCTTACATTGAGGGAATTTCTTTATATTACTAATTTTCTGTGTATTTTTTTTTTTGTATCATGAAAGGATGACTGTTTTCCAGTGCATCAGTTGAAATGGCCAAATGTTGCACCACCATTGGTTAGTGATGGGTATGAAATGATCCCCAAGACTCCTGTGTTGAAGTCTTAGTCTCCAATACTGAAATGTCCAGAGTTGCAACTTTTGAAAAGTTGTTGGATCATGAAGCTTCTGACTAATTCATTGCTGGGTTCTTAATTTGATGGGCTACTTAGAGGTGATGGAAATTTAAGAAATTGAAATAACTGGGCCCTTGGGTGGGGCTCTGCCTTTGGGGCCTATATCTTGTCTCAACCCCTTCATCTCTGCCCCTACTTCCTGACCACTCTGAGAAGAGCTGTTTTGCTCTACCACATGCTTCGCACCGTGATTTTCTGCCGTACTACAGGCCCAGAAGCAAGGGAGCCATGTGACATGGATTGAAAGCTTTGAAATTGTGAGCCCAAACAGACCTTTCCTGCATTGTTTATCTCAGAATTTTTTTGTCACAGGAACAAAAAACTAGCAGTGCACTGATTAATTTTTTATTTTGACCAAGACTTGCATTCCTAGGATAAGTCATTCTTGTGACTAAGTGTGTGTTATTAGCCTTTTGGACAGGTAGTTTGATGTCTTTTGCTCAACTCATGAGGTTTTAAGCCATTATTTAGCTAGATTGTTTTTTCAGTCCTATCTTCTTTAATTTCTGAGTGTTCCATCACAAAGTATATATTTTGTTATGATCCATAGTTCTTTGAGTCTCTGTTTTGTTTAGACTAATTTATTTCTGTTCAGATGATGTAGTTCCTATTGTTCCATCTAGCAGTTATTAAGTCCTTTGCCTCATCTATTATGTTGTTGAAATTTTAAATTTAGCTATGTTCTAAAATTTTCATATAGTTGGTTTCTTTGTGTTTACTTTATTTTTCATATTATTTCTTTTCCATTTGTTTTAAGCATGATTGTAGTTGTCTATTGAAGCATTTTTATGAAGACTACTTCACAATTTTCATGGGGGCTTGGGGGTGTCAGTCAGTGGCAGAGCACTTGTCTGGAATTCCTAACACTGCAATACATAAATTAAGAAATAAATGTAATCTCTGACAGATATTTCTAGTATCACTGTTATCTCAGTGATGAAAGCTATTAATTTTCCTTTTTCCATTCAGTTTGAGCTTTTTCTTAATATGAGTGACTTTTTAAAAAAATTAAACTTGGACCTTTTGGCTATTAGGATTAGGAACTCTACATTTTATTTAAATCTTGGTTTTAATTGATTTCCCATGATACTCTGTGGAAGAGGAAGAGAGTTCTCTAATTCATCGCTGCTGAGTGGGAGCAGAAGTTCAGGCGTCTCCCTCAAATCAGTTGACCCCTTTTAAGGAGGCTCTTTGTTAATTCTGGGAAGGGGTGAGTGTTCTGACTCTTCTCTAATGATTCCCTATTAGTGAAAAATGAAAACTTCCCATCTCTTCTCCCATAGGACACTATTGCCACGGTGACAGAGATGACACTTCCCTGGCACTGGTGCAAATCTGACTCCCAAGTCTCTTTTGATATTCTTTATACTGTGGGATGGAGTTAAAATTCCGGGCTCCCATAATATCTCCACTGGCATTGTAGCCAGGCATGGGATGAACTTTTTACCAACCTCCATGATTGGAAGTCCTTGCTCTTACTCAGCCTCCTTGGACATCATTGCTTTGAGTAAGAGGTTAGGATGCTTTGCTGCTTGGTAGGCTTCCATTTTCATGAAAGCTTTTGTCTGCCTTTATTGGCATTTCCATGTTGTTGATTTACTCAGGTCCAAGTGTAACATATATGAGTTAAAAAAAAACCCAAAACTTGGGGGCTGGAGATTTAGCTGAGTGGTTCTGCCCCCTGCCTAGCAAGAACAAGGTCCCTGGTTTGATCCCAGTAACCACATACAATGATATGATATTGGGCATGGTGACTCACGCCTACCAGCAATCAGTACCACACCCCACAATGCTGGGCGTGGTAGCTCACACCTGTAATCCCAGCACTAGGGAGGCAGAGGCAGGAGGATTTCTGGGTTCCAGGCTTGCCTGGGCTACATAGTGAGCTCAGGGCCAGCCTGAACTACAAAACAAGACCCTGTCTCAAAACAAAAACAAAAAACCCAACAACAAGGGTGTACATCTGTCTTTCCAATGTGATTTTAAAAATTCTTTTGGGTATATTCCTAGCAGGGGGATGGCAGGGTCAAATGGGACCTCTAGTCCTAGTTTTCTGAGGAATCTGCACACAGATCTCCACAATGGTTACACAAGTCTGCAATCCCACCAACAGTGGAGAAGGGTTCCTTTCTCCCCACAGCCTCGCCAGCATTTATTGTTGGCTGATTTTGTAATAGTAGCCATTCTTTGTGGAGTGGGATAAAATCTCAATGCTGTTTTCATTTGCATCTCTCAAATGACCAGTGATGTTGAACATTTCGTCATATGCTTCCTAGCTGCTTTGTCTTCTGCCTCTGAAAAGTGTCTGTTTATTTCAGATGCCCATTTTTGAATTGGGTCTTTAAACTTGGGGAGGCTGATCTGTTTAAGTTCTTTATATATTGTAGATAATAGCCCTTTGTCTGATAAACAGCTAGTAAAGATTTTTTCCCATGTTGTTGGTTGTCTTTTAGTGGTGCCAGTGACTTTTGCTGTGCAGAAGCTTTTCAGTAGGATGAGATCTCATTTGTTGATTCTTTTTGCTAGTTCTTGTGCTATAGAGGTTTTATTCATAAAGTCTCTGCCTAAGCCAATGTCTCCAAGAGTTTTACCTAACCTGTTTTCCAGCAGGTTTATTCCAGCAGCTCAGTTTGTGATAGCTCAATCTTGGAAACAATCCAAATGCCCATCAACTGGAGAGTGGATAAAGAAGATGGTTTTCTTTTTTTAAGTGGAGTATTATTCTTCCATAAAGATTGACAAGATTCATTCATTTATGTGCAAATGGATACACCTGGAGGACACACTAATAAGTGAAATAAATAGATCACAGATAGGCAAATACCAGATCTTCTCTTTGATATGAGCACCTGTAGATGTACATGAGCTCTAGAAAGTATGACAGTTTTTGTAGAATGGGAAGTTTCCAAAGGAAATTTGGTGTGGGAATGTAATGAGGGGAAGGAATAAATATGATTCTGAAAGAAAATAGAAGAGCATGTATATAGGAGGTGGGGAGATGTGGGTGGGTAGGGATGTGGGTAAAAATGAGAATTAACTTGTGTCATATATTGGTACAAATTCTCCAATGTTATGTGTGATTGTGAGATGTATATAAATTGTACCAATAAAGAATTCAATTTAAAAATAAAAACAAACAAAATCTTGGAGTACTCCCCAGCATATCATTCCTTGATCCTTGAGATCCCTAGTCAGTCTGCTTTCTTTATACCTTTTAGCATTTTCTTTTGTTTATTTTTATGTAATTCCTAGGGCTTTTAGTTGTGTTCATTGGGAGGAAGAAGTTAAAGTGCCTCTTTCCTCTCTCCCCAGAACTCTCCATATAATTGCAACAAAACTGAAGTCTCCCATGTACTTTAAAGCATGTCCTCATTTGCTTCTTTTCCAGGCTAGTAGCTCCTTATTAAATAAATACCTGGATCAGTGTTTTTAAAAGTACAGACTGTGACCCATTAGTGAGTCATAAAATCAATTGGATAGGTCATGACCAGCATTTAAAAGTGAAATAGAATATAATAGAGGGAAAACAAAGTATATTATGTTAAGTCAAGAGTTTTGGCATTACATTTTTGATAGTTGCCTGTATATGTGTGAATATTGAATTTTAAAATAAAATGTATTTCCTAACTATAGGTCACAGCTGAGTTTTAAAGCTACTTACCTAGAGGTAGAGGATGGGGGAAAGAGAAAAGAGAAATTTTTTCAACCTGATTTTAATGAAGTTCACTGCTGTCCCCATTTCTCACCCCTTCCATGCTAGCTGTGTTGGCTGATTGTGTGGTGCAGATTAGAATGAAGGCTTCTGTTTTCCACTTCAAAGCACTTTCTGGCCCAGAAATACTTCTTCTGTAGATGAAACAGAGAAGGGCTCAATGTGGTTCTGTGATTTAACCTTGAGACCCTGAATAGGAGGAATGCCTTCTAGCCCTGGAAACTGGCCACCCTGTATTCCAGATATGGGTTATGCAGGTAAATTCTCTCAGGGAGAGTTAGTAGAGAGATACTGTCCTCACCTCCATCCCAGAAGCTTTCATCTGAGTTCTAATCAAGTCCCTGTTTGGTACGTCTGGTGCTATGTTGGCACTGAATGAGGAAGAGGTGGGCGATAAAGCTCTAACAGGGAATCCATGGGTTCTTCCTCAACAGGGAAACAAAATATGTTTTCAAATGAAATAGAAAATTGAGTTTTCTATATAAGAGAAACCAAGTGCTATTTAGGCTTGTGTGTCTGACATACTACACTTAGTAATGCGTTCTCTCTCAAGTGCACTCATTTACCTAAAATAAAAGTAGAAAGTTGAACAAGACCTACAGGTATGTTTCTGAGAGATAATAGGAATAGGGTATAAGAGTAATGACAGAAATCTTCGGTGACCGGGGCATATGGCAAGTTGCCTGGGCTTCTCTAGATCATTTCCTCTTGAGAGATTCCACGTAACTCATGAGCTCGTGTGATCTCATGCCACGTGGGCTGTGCATGTTGTGAATACTCTAATTATATATCCTGGCTGCCTACTTTGAGCTAGATTCAATGCTAGGTATGTTCAGTACTTGGGTGTGTTATCGATTCTTTAGAAGAGTCCCACATTACTAGCCCAGTTTCCCAGATGAACATGATGAGGCTCAAAGGTGATAGATTTGTTGAAAATTATAGTTTGCAAATGGCAGTTAGGATTTAGCCTGAGGCAAACTGAAGCCTGTGCGATCGTTTCTTCCCTTCTACTACAGTTGCTTCTGTGAACCAAGACCGTGAGAGAACGAACACAGCTTCGATGAAAATTAGGAGATCCGAGTATTATTTAAAGGTCTGTAGGACCCACTGTCACTATGTAATACTGGCAAAAAGTTTTGTGATATATAGGATTCTTTCTGCAGTCTATTTAAAGAAAATATACCTTCTTCTTCCCTAAAACAAATTTTATCGGTTAAAAAGACATCACCATGAAATCTACCAAAGCGTAAAACAAAATGTGAACTATGACAAGAGGCTCACGCTGGTTCATCTACTACTGCACAGTGCATTTTCAGTAGCAGCTGTAAATTAAATAAAGGAGCGCACATTTGAAATTGCTTAAACCTTTAACAAATATTTGGGACAGTGGCGCTGTTATGGAAACTTATTGCCAGTGATAAAAGAACCAGTGGAGATAAATTCTGGTTAATAAATTCTGTCACTTTATCAATGAAGTAGAAAGTACTTTCAATAAGAGGTTCATGATGCAGGGCACATCCAGCTACCTTCTCTTCCACATCTAAGCTAGGTGGCCTGATCCAAACTCATCCATCAGGCTTCTGCTACCATTTCCATTCTCTTTCTTTGGTTTAAACTATCGAACAAAATCCAATGGACACCTCAGCGATCCCTCCCTCAACATCAAAAGTAGCAGAATGATGACTGAGCAGATTACTTAAGAGAGCACTGCTAAGGTGGGAAATGCAGACAGAAACTGACTGTCCATCAACACTGATTGGCTATAAAGGACTCTCTGGGGACAGTGTTTTATAGGGCAACACTGCTGCCTGGGTCATGAGGTGGCTCGCTTAGCTGAATATGGGGGAAGTTTTTGCAGAGGTTTAATTTTTTAAAAAAATCACATACTTTAACCTTAAGAGAGTGGAAATGTTTTTTTAAAAAGCATCATTCTGATGCCACCTGGATCATTACAGAGAAGAGTTTAGAATTTAATTACCTGCAGGGTGTTTACATATGTTATCACAGAAGCTTGGAGAGTGAAGCAAGATAGACCTAGGTGCTTTTTATTTAACCTACAGTTGGTCCTGTCTTTCCAGATTCTCGGATGCAAAAACAATATCATTATAGAAGTAACTCAATTTACACAGATATATTCCTGCCAACCAGATGTGCTGTGTGAAAACCCAATTGTTGTGAATCAAATTATGTTTTATCTCCTAAGGCAACTTGTTATTTAAGCATATGTGCAGCTTGCGATGACTTAAAAGATTGGCATTTGTAGGCCACCTGGTTATTTGTGCTAAGTTGATGTCTCTGTGCTGTCAGGGCCACAGTAGGCTGTGTTATAAGGAAAAATAATAATACATGGTAGTGACATAATGCAGCACAGATCTACTTCCTGTTTTCCTCAGGGTCCGATCCATTTCAGAGACTCACACTAACTTTTTCTTTCTTGCAACTCCAAGAGTTGAGGATCATGTGACCCAAGATGTGCAGAGGCAGGAAGGGGAGTGACATAAGTGCTCAGAAGATTGAGAATGGTTTGGTGAACATGACCTACCACTCTTTTGTGTATCACTAAGTGGTTGCTGGTGTTTATTTTGGAAACATTGATACCTTTTTATCAAGCAGATAATTGAATTTCAGAGCTCCTGGTAATTATGCATCCAATAATATTTTTGTATACAAATATAAGTCTTTGTCAAAACAGTGATAAAAGCAATCTCTCAGAAAGCCATCAGATTTCGGCACTAGAGGGAGGGACTATATGAGATAAGAATTCAGGTTCTCAAAAGGAAGACCAAGTGTTCTCTGGGCTGAGCCACTGGCCTAGCCCTGGTTGCTTTCCAGTCTTCTTTGCTTTCACTTCATAGTAACTGCGATAGTTAATTTTAGACGTCATTGTGACTGGGTTGAAAAATATCCAATGGCTGGTAAACATTAGTTCCAGGAATGTCCAGAAGAGATTTCTGAAAATGACTGGCATTAGAGTTGGCAGACTGAGAATGGTAAATTTGCTCTCCCTTTGGGAGCAGGGACACTCACCTTGTGCCCTCAGACATTACAGATCAAGGTTTTCTGAACCTTGGATCTTGGGACTTTTCCCAGCAGCCTCTCCCAGGTTCTCAGTCCCTTGACTTCAGATTGAACCACAGCCAAACCTGGCTTCCTGTTTTTTTTTTTTTTTTTTAATCTTTTAGGTGGCATGCTATGGGACTTCTCAATGTCCATATTGCTCAAGCCAATTCCTTTAATAAAGTCCTTCTTATATGTCACTATGCAGTCATTTGCCCCATATATAGAAGATCTAATCTGGGCAATGTATCCTTAGCCAACTTTGTTGTTATGGGAACATCTTGAGTTATATATTAAGAAGACCGCAACATCATGGGTGGTCATCATTAGGTGGTTTAACCTCTACCTTCCATTACACAGGAAGTCCTTTGTTGACTAAAATGTGGTTATGTGATACATGACTGTGCATCTTTCTGGTTAATCTTTCTGGCAGTTCCTGACTAGATTATTCCTCTGACTCTTGTCTGCTTGTTTCTCAGATTCCTGACTTGCTCCCTGACCTCAGCTGAACCCTTGTCCCTGCTTTCCTTTTCATATCCTGGGCTCAAGAACTTGCTTCTGTGCCCCTCAGAGTGTCTGACTGCTGTCCACATTCTTCTGCCCATGCCACTGCTCCCACATGGCTTTTGCAGCCATAGTCCCTGAAGTTTGCTCCAGGACATCAATCTAACAATTCTCCCCCTTTTCCTGTATCATCAGCCTTTCCTTGTCTGCTGAACATTTCTTTTTTATAAAATAATTTACTGTTTCTACCATTTTAATTGTTTCACTTATCCATTCTTACTTGAATACTTACACCTCAATCAGCTCTTCATCCTTAACTATTCTTCTGAAGATGTACTTGCCAAAGTCACTATTGATTTCCATGTTGATTAATAATTATTATTCTCAGTCTTCATCTTCCTTGGAAATCTCGATAGCACATGTTATATAGCTGATCACCCCCTACTCTGTGAAGCTCTTTTGCTTGGCTTTCCTCTTACCTGCCTAAGTGCTCCTTTAAAGTCTTTTTTCCTCTGGGATGTTCCTCTTTTCTCTGTTATCTAAATATTTGAATACCCTAGGGCTTAGCTTATGACCTTCTTTATTTCTTTCTAAAGTCACTAAGCTCTGGATCTTTCAGTCAGCTTTTCAATTTTTTCTTCATTGCAGTTGATATAACTTCATTTTAAAAAATTCTAGGATAAAAAAGAAAAACAAAACTTAACAGCTGGCCTCAACTTGTTTTTCTTTTTCAGTATGCATTGATAGATCAGAAAAATCCTGAAAAACTCTTCAGAAAACTAATCACTTTTCACTGCTCTCATCAGATCTCACCTATGTTATTCCAGTGACTTCTTAACTGGGATTTTGAGTCCTTCCTTGTATGTCCCAGTCCCCAGTCTATTCTTATCAGAGCAGGAAGAGAGACATTGTGAACATATACCACAGATCCTGCTTATCACTGTTGTTGGCTTTCATCCTATCAGACTGGGGTCCGGTCACCACGCTTACCTACAAGGGTCTCTACGACCTGATTCTCAGTCACCTCTGTTTTCAACCTTGCTCTTTGCACTTTAGCCAGGTTATCTTGCTGCTGCTCTTGAACACAGCAATCATCCTCTTCTCAGCATCGGCATTGCTGTTTCCTCTGCCTCATGTGCTATTTTCACAACTATTTGTATCTCTCATTCACTCACTCCCTTGAAATTTTTACTCTAATGCACCATGTCAGTAAAGGTTTCCATGATCACCTGATGTACAATTGTAATCACTTCCTCTGACATTTCTATCACCAGCATGATGTTTTTCCTTTTTAGCATGATAATTTTTAACATACTACATTTCATCTAGTTTATTCTGTATTTACTACCAGAATACAAGCCCTGAAGGCAACAAATATATCATATAGATATCATATATATATATATATGATTTTCCTACTGCTTTATCTCCTGTAGTTAAGTCAATGTCTGACATATAGTAAGAGCTCAGTAAACATTTGTTGAAAGAAAGAATCAGGTATAGGACTTTTGTCACTAAAGTTAATTTGAAATTCTGCTATTTAGAAGACTGTTCACATTTTTTCATAGAAACAATGCTATTAAAGTAGATAAGTCCTGTATCACATGTCAACTATGCATAGAAGTCACACAGTACATCTGTGACTAGGGGCTAGTGGAGGTGTCATACAGTGTGTCCTAGCTAGCTGCTGGAATAAGACATACTTGGAGATAACTGACTACAATAACAACATTGTGATGGCTTTAAATCATAAATCCAGTAGGAAACTAAGAGGAAGAAGTAATGATTTTGGAGTTGAAGTTCATTTTGCAGTAGAAGTAATATTTGAATTGGGTCCATGGAGTGAAGGACAGGGAGAGGGAGAGGGGAAGAGGGAGAGGGAGAGGGAGAGTGGGGTAGCGAAAAAATAAGAAAAAAGTATATGGTACATTCATGGAAAAGGGGACACATTTTCTGTGCCTGGTATACTAGTGAGAGAAGCAGATAGGTCATAATGGTGAAAAAAATAACATGATCATATTTGGGACCTGTGATTTTTCCTGTTGGTGCTAGGAAAAGAGTTTGAATTGAATCGAGTTTGAAATGAATTGAATCTAGTCAATAAAGAAAAGCTCATTCCTACTGAGAAAAATTTTCTTACTATTTCATGTTTTTTTAATTGGGATTTTCAAATTTTCTTTAGTTTCTAGGCATTTCCAAAATTGACTGCCTACCTCAAAGTTTAGGTAACTACTAGTAACTAAAATCTTACATACTATTAATTCACTGTAATAAATGATATTCTCAATTATTCCTTATTTTTACAATGTCTGACTTCTGGAAGTCCAAATTAAATTGACTAAATTTTACCCACAAATTACATTTATGATTTACACATACAACTGAGATAAATAACTGCCATGTTATCTCTCTAGACATGGGCATTGGATAAAGTCACATCTGGTCTTTAGAGAGAGACTTGTGAACCAGATGAAAGCAGAGTGAGTTTGCTTATCAGGGATGCTGGTGTCATTGTCCAGAGAGACATAGGTGCAGTAACAGGAAAGATGATGGAATCAAGATTCACAATCATCTTGAGCTTGAATCCTGAATGCCAGGTCCATACTAGGAGGAAAACTGCTGTACTTAGAGAAACGTCCTAAGTTTAGTTCCAAAATTTAATTATGTGGGCCAAGATAGAGAAGATCTGAGGTAGCAGCTGATAGAGGTTTACATAGTTCCAGATACTTTTCAAAGGGTCCCCTCTTTGTTAAATGATCTAATTATTATAAGGTCTGTGTAAGGCAAGGGAAATTATCCTTCCAGCCTATGGATGTAAGGCAACCAAAGTTCCTCCAGTTTCATACATTCATGAAGAGGGAGATCAGAGTTTTGAATCAGTGTTGGTAATGTTTGTGCTATACTACATGACAGCAGTTCACATGAGTGATTGTATTTTTTTTTCTGTCAGAAGTTTAGAATCTTAGACCTTATAGGAAACAATACGAGGCTGTCTGGTGATTTTCTGGGCAATGTTTTATAGAGCTCCTCAAAAAGGAAAGTGATGGAGTAAGTTGATGGGAATCAAATGAGGTATGGCATGATCAGCATACTTCCATTGGCTCTGTTTTCCTTGTCAAGAATTCATATGTGGTGTGTGACATGAAGAGAGAAATCATAGACATTTTTTTCATTATTCGGTAAACTTTATTGGTACATTATATATACAGCTCACAATCACACACAACATTGGGAAATTAGTACCAATATGTGACACAGGTCAATTCTTTTTTTTTTTGCATTATTCAGTAAACTTTATTTGTACATTATGTACACAGCTCACAATCACACAAAACATTGGGGAATTTGTACCAGTATGTGACACAGGTCAATTCTCATTTTTACCCGCATCCCTGCTCACCCCCCTCCCCACCCCCTATATACATACTCTTTTATTTTTTTCCAAATCATATTTATTTCTTCCCCTCATTACATTCCCACACCAAATGCCTTTTGGATATTTCCCATTTTACAAAAATTATCATACATTCTAGAGCTCCTTTACCTCTACAGGTACTTATACCAAAGAAAAGATCTGGTATTTGCATATCTGCGTTCTATTTATTTCACTTATTAGTGTGTCCTCCAGGTGTCTTCATTTGCACATAAATGAATCAATCTTGTCATTCTTATGGCAGAGTAATACTCCATTAAAAAAAAAAAACACATCTTCTTTATCCAGTCTCCAGTTGATGGTCATTTGGATTATTTCCAAGATTGGGCTATCATGAACTGAGCTGCTATGAACAAGGGTGTACACCTGTCTTTCCAATGTGATTTTTAAAATTGAATTCTTTATTGGTATAATTTATATATATCTCACAACCACACATAACATTTGGGAATTTGTACCAATATATGATACAAGTTAGTTCTCATTTTTACCCATATCCCTACCCACCCACACCTCCCCACCCTCATACACATTTTTTTACTCTTTCATTTTTTATTATTTTTATCTTTATTGGTACATTATATATACACACTATGATCACACTCAATATTGGGAATTTGTACCAGTATATGACACAATTTAATTCTCATTTTTTCCCATTCCCCTATGCACCACAAAACCCCACCCCTAAATATGTAAGTTTTGTTCCCCCTTTTTTATTACCATCACATTTTTTCTTTACCTCTCATTACTCACTTCTCCACCACTTTTCCCTTTGAATATTTTCTATTTCACAGTATCCATCATACATTCTAGAACTCATTAACATCTTCAGTTTCTCACAGCAGAGAACAGATACTCATAAGTGAAATAAATAGGTCATAGATGTGTAAATGTCATACACATTTTTTTAAAAAAGGAGAAAAATCATTGATCTCATTACCTCAGTCCTTCTGTTTCAGATAATGGTATCACAGCCCATGGAATGAGCGTGATATGAGCCAGTATTAAAGTGGGGCTTCCTAAATATGAAGACACTCTTCAGTGGCATTAAGAAGAGACTAGTGTCCTCACACTGGAGATTAGTGTTTCTTATGGCTCCACAGTTTGAATAACGACCGTGCTTCATTTGGGGACCACATTTTAAATGAGCTACAAAGTAGACAGGAGGAAGGCAGCCAGGATGTTGTAGGATCTGGATGTTGTTTATAAAGAGAATGAGTTGATTAAGGGTATACATCTTGATATGGAGATGTAATAAAGGAATTTATATTTGTCTTCAAATATGAAGGGTCATTATGTCTAAGATGGAAAAGATCCAGGCTCAAGATAAACACAACAGAGTGGTCTAACAAGGCAATATCAAAACAAGGACATTTTTGGAAGAAGTGTAATCACTGCCATCAGATTTACTCAGGCCAAGTTGTGAGCATTGTTGAGATGCCTTAGAAGGGCTCCTCCAGGGATTGGAAGATTTGATTAGTTGGCTTCTAGACTCCTTTAAAGTCTAGTGATGTATTATTCTAATACGCCTTCAGCCCAAAGGACACCTTATTGAATCTTTACACTCCATTTGGTGTTACAAATACTATTTTAGATTATATTCTTTATCCAAGGTCACTTACTATCACCCTTTATATAAATCAGTAGTTGATATGGTCGTAGGTAATCTCAGCAGATCCAACAATACATCAGCTTTAAACATAGAATATACATTAGATTTGGTTCACAGATCAGAGTTTTAGAGCTAAGAGGGAGGTGATTTTTTTCAAATTGTCTGGTCAAATTCTTTATTTGTACAAATGACAAAATTGAAGTGAAGAGGCACTATGTCTTTCCTGCCTTGCCTAGTTCCTTATGAAGGGATAAAGTCTGTCTTTCCATTTTTGACTCAGCCCTGTACATTCTTGATCCAATAAAAATACAAGAAGGTCATCTAGCCGTGATCTTTCACTTATGTGGAGAGGCTTAGAAGTTGATAAATACTGGTAAGTATGGTTAATCAAATACCAACTCTGAACCAAGCACTGTTATGAATTATTTGCAAGCAATACAAAACTTGTATGAACATTTGGTTTAGGAAGTTTTCTTGTAATCGTGCTTCATGGTTTTTATTTGCTTGCATGTTGATTTATTTCAAAGGCTTTCTTTGCATTTATTGAGGTGGCTTTTCTCTTTTTATTACATTATAACACAAACTAAAGCTAAGGCCATTTTTGTAGTCCTAAAATATAATTTGGTAACTATGTGACAAGAATATAATGTAGTGTGACATATATGTTATTTTAATATGTAGTACTTATTCTTTTTAACTGATTTTTCAAGTGTATTTATTAGTTAATTCATCTTTAGTTTTTTCTTTTGTGCTATTCATGTTATTGTGGGGGTTAAGTATGCAAGTCCCAGAAGAGTGAGTTGAGGGTCTACTATGTGCAAGAACTTGCAAGGATTGGGGATCTAGCATAGAACAAAACAGATGCAAATACACTTACACACCTTACATCGTGTTGTTCTTTAAATATTGGTTAGAATTTGTATATAAAACAGTTTGAGTTGTGTTTTCTCTGCAAAACATTTAAAATTCACAGGCCCAATGTCTTTATAGTTCTTCTTTTAAAGAATTCTTTTAAAATCCACTTCTTACAATGCATATTTATCTAGGAAGGTGTCAATTTTCTCAACACTTTAGAATATGTTCAGCATAAGCTATATTTCTTACTTCACTTCTGTATTAGGAATTTTCAGTCTTTTTTTTTTTTTTTTTGAGACAGGGTCTGACCTTGTAGTTCAGGCTGGCCCTGAGCTCACTATGTAGCCCAGGCAGGCCTCGAACTCAGCAATCCTCCTGTCTCTGCCTCCCGAGTGCTGGGGTAATTTTCAGTCTTTTTAATTTTAAATATTATGTTCTGTCATTTTATAGTTTCTTCCTTGTCTTGATATTTGAATTTTTATTTTGTGTATTTTTTGGTATAGGGAACATGTTTACATATTTATATAGCTAAAATTCATCAGAAAGAAAATGATATAGAATAAAAGACAACTCAATCTGGCCTTCTTTCTCCTGTATTGTCCTCTAATAACTAATATTTTAAACATCCTATACATTTCTAGATAAAAAATAAACCAGTATTTGTAAATTGGTAGTTTAAAATTTTCCTGAACAATAGCATACTTATATGGCTTTATTTTCCTAGCCTTTTCAACTCAATAGTATATGGAGATTTTTCCCTATCAGGAAATTATGGGTTTTTTTCATTTTTATGGATGTAAAATACAATCATATATGGG